>PVKZ01005243.1:0-57655 GCA_004027375.1 Macroglossus sobrinus
AGGTGGTTGTAGGGAGGGTCCTAACGCCTCAGCCACCCCTTCTCACCTTCACACCTAGAGGGGCTGGCCTGGCTGCTCTCTGTGAGCCAGACTGGCTGAGATGGGTTCAAGGCAGTTCTAATTCAGCCAGACAGAGGGAAGCAAGGAAAGGAGAATGAGGGAGGTGGAAGGGGAAGCCCCAACTTTCCTTTTTGCCTCATCCAAGACATTTCTCTCCGTTTCACTTATTGCTCTCTCTCTCTCTCTCTTTCCTTCCCTTCTCAGAATTTGGTGCCAAGAAGAGCTGAGTTCAAATTCTGGTGTGGCTCTTACCATCAGTGTGACTTGGGCAGTCGCTTCCCCTTACGCAGGAACAGTGACACCCACCTCATGGGGTTACCATGGGGGTGGGATGGGGTTAGCTACACTAAGTGGTAGGCACAGTCCCTGGCACTTCGTGTGTATTTTTATTTCTTCAATCTCGTGTCCATAGAGACACACCAGTGCTCTGTGCCTATGTATTAAGATCCCTCCCCACGTTTGTGCATGTCAGCCTTCCATGTGCCAAAACTCAAGTGCCTGGGGACGTACTTTCTGGGGGGGACCCCTAACCAGGGACTGAGGGGTGCAGCTCCCTCTTGTCCTCCTGGGAACGGCTCCTGGGTACTGTCTGCCTTGTCTGTCCTGCCTGCAGTGCTTCCCTCCAGAGCTGAGCCTCCAGGGACGTTCCTGATGACATGTTCTTGCTCCATCCCCTTCCCTTCCCGGCTGCCTCACCATTTTTTTCTGGAGACATTTCTCAATAAATCATCACCCCATGAATCCTCATCTCAGGGTCTGCTTCTGGGGAACCCAACCAAAGGCAGTATCTCTCTCTCTCTCTCTCTCTCTCTCTCTCTCTCTCTCTCTCTCTCTCTCTCTCTCTCTCTCTCTCTCTCTCTCTCTCTCTCTCTTAAAAATATGGTTTAATGAGGTTTTTCTTCCCCAGCTTTATTGAAACATTATAGACAATTAGTTGCTCATATTTACATTGTACAGTTCAATGAGTTTCTGTTTCAGTTATACTTGGCATACAGTATACCAGCTTCAGTTGTACAGCGGAGTGATCAGAGATCTGCTCTCTTTCCATCTCAGCCTTCCAAGTCTCCCTCCCTCCCCACCTGCTTCCACTGCTCCCTTGCTCTTGCCATCCATCCCTCCTCCTTGCTCTGCCCCCCGCCTACCTTGGAAGCAGGTGGAATCATCTGGGCGAGAGAGCTTCCTTTGCGGTGATTTATGATCCCTGGTTGGGCAGTTGTTATTTTTAGCTGCCTCTTTCCACCTTTGCTGTCCTCCACGATGGAGGGGAAGTTCTGCCCTGTGTCTTGGGCATCAGAGGGTGGCTATGTCAGTAGTTTTCAACTGGAGATGTTGGGCAACGCCTGTCACAACTGGCGGGGAGGAGAGTGCTACTGGCTTCTAGTGAGTAGAGCCCGGGGATGCTGCTCAGCATCCCACAATGCACAGGACAGGCCCCCTCACCATCACTCCAGAGAATTATCTGGCTCCAAATGTCAAGAGTGCTGAGGTTGAGACCCCTTGGCTATGTGTTTCTCCACTTCTAACTTTTGTTACAGTATGAGGATGTCACGTCTTCCTCTTGTAAATACAAGAAGAGCAGTCAAAATGTTATGTGGCCTGCTGTTTGGAGCTTTCAGTGAGAGAGAGGCCCAGAGGTGATTATGCCTAACATGTGTTGACATTTACTTTGTGCTAGGCTATTTTATTAGTTAATTCTGCCTCACAGCAATCCTGTGAGGTGGGTGTTCTCAATACTCCTCATTTTGCAGGTAAAGAAGCTGAGGCTTGGAGCAGTAGGGTGATTGTTGAGTATCACAGTCGTGCCTGGACCTTTCTGTCCGTCTCCAAAGCCCATTCTCTTAAACACTATGCTAGATTTGGTCGGCTCACTAATGGCTTATAAAACAGTTACTTCAGATGAGATCTGTTCGTTGTGCAAGAGGCATCTGCGGCCTCAACTTTGGAAGCAGATTGGGTGAGTCCCCGGAAGGACTGACCTTGAGACAGCACAGATTGAGGCTCTAGCCTTAGGAGGGAGTGAGGTCCTATGTCTATGGATGTGCCAAGTCCAACAGAAGTCAGGTCAATGATGGCCTTTGAAACTGTCTCTCCTTAGGATGTATCAGTCAGCTTACGCTGTGGGACGATCCCCTCGAAAATGTAAATGCTTGTTGTTTTAAGTCACTAGTTAAGTTTCTAATCCTGCAAGGTGCAGTTTCGGGATTCGTGTTCAGCTGCCAGGTCAGCTGGGGGCCGGCTGATCTGGGAGGACTTGAGTTTAGATGCCTCGTCTCTGCTCCGCCTGGTTCTCTCACCCTCCAGCAAGCTACTCCGAGCTTGTACACGTGGCAATGGCAGAATTTTAAGTGCATAAGAGGAGCTGTAAGGACTCTCGAAGCCTACACTGGGAACTGGGAAATGTCACTTCCTCTGCATTCTCTTGGTCAAAGCAAGTCATACGATCAGCCCAGATCCAAGGGGTGGGGAAATAGATGCCACCCAAAGTATTATCGCCATTTCTGCCATCTGCCACAATGGCACTTTTCATCTAGGTCAAGGTCAGCTGTTCGCGTAGAGTCTCCGTGGTTGGTGGCACCAGCACTTCATCTGACTCGAAGGAACTGTCAATCACTTAGCTATGTGGCTTTGGGCCGTTATTTAACTTCTCTGGGCCTCCATTTTTGCATTTATATTATAGGTAAAATATACCCATTCTGCCTACCTCCCAGGCTGCATAAGTCTCAAATAAGATAGTGAAAAAAGAGGGCCTATTATTCTATTATCTGTCCTTGAAACAGAAGGAGGCCTGGCTGTTTACAATGGGCACGTGCCTCGTCCCCTGTAATTCACCAGTAGCAGAGCCTGACAATCTCCCGGTGATTCTCCAGCAGTCCTGTCTGTTTTCCCCATGGAAAATCCAAGTAGGTTTGCCAGAAACTTTCAGGACCTTTTTTTTCCAATCAAGATCAATTGTCAAGCATTGACCAAGAACCCCCTTTATGACTTTTTTTATTTGCTCTATAAGCAAACGGTGAGATTCCTTGGCCTGACCTGGTCTCAATCAATTGCTCTCAGAGGCAAAGCCTCTTTCTCATTCAATAGACACAGCCTCTGTACTTGGAGACATCTCATAAGCCACAGGTTCCGAGAGCAGGAAAGCACTGTGTCCTCCCCGATGGGGCCAGGTCTGTGGAAGAGTCTGAGGATGGTTTGGTGCATGGTGGCCCGCCTTCCGGGGACCTCAGAGATCAGCCAGCAAGCTTCCCACAAGCCTGGGGAAGCTGAGGCCAGAGGCCTTAAGAGCATGATTGTTCCAGGTGGGATAATGGGTCGCTGGGTTGCCTGGGGCATCAGTTATTATGACTGATCGATCCCAGTTATTGCATGCTGACTTGTGACATTGTCCCCTGGTCAAGGCTGGGGACCATTCCTGACCCATTCACTGTTGCAACCCCCATGCAACAGTGAATGGGGGTGCAGTCTGGAGATGCGAGATGGTATGGAATGATGTCATTTAATCCCCCAACAACCCACTCATGCAGGTACCATCCTTACCATCCTCATTTTCTGTCCTAGGAAACCGAGGTCCACAAGCGGGGTAAGGATTTGTCCAAGTCACACAGCTGGGAGGTGGCCGAGCCGAGACTCACACTGGGTCTGTCTGGCTCTGAAGTTCACACTCTCACGGCTACCCTCTGCCCCCTTCAACTCTGCCGGCTCCATAACAGTCTAGGCTTGTGGGAGGGATCCAGGAGGGGTACCAACAAAAATGTGTCAGGTGGATGGATGACTGGAAAGAGGAACCTTCCTGTGGAGAGGGGGGTGCGCAAACCACTCTTTTCTCTAGCATCCTCCCACTCCAAGGTTCCCTGCCCGTCTCCTAGTGCCAACGTGGCACGTAGCAACAAGGACCAGTGTGGGCTTTTCGTACTGATTTCACACTTGTTGCTTACTCGCATCAGGCACTTTTCCGTGTGCTTTCCCTGCACTACTTCATTCAAGCCTCACAATAACACTAGGAAGATCCTGTAACTTTCCAAAGTCATCCAAATGTGAGCGGTGTTACTGAGGTTCAAACCCGGGCAGATTTCATCATCATTCATAATAATTATGATGGTTGTTGTTACTGCGGTTACCATTTTGACTTCTCACCACATGCCGAGCACAGGCTAACCATCTTATGTGCACAAATGCTCACGTAGACTCTATAAGGTAGGGACCATTATGGTCTCTTTTGTATGGAGGAAGAAACAGAATCACAAAGAAGTAAAGTGGCTTCCCCAAGATCACACAGATAATAAATGGCAGAGCCAAGATTCAGACCCAGAGCTGACTAAGCCAGAGTCCATAGTCTTACCAACTGGGCTCCATCGCTCCCCCTGTGGGAGATGAAACTGTTGAGTATACACATGATGTGACATCGAGCGACTAGATGAATGAATGAATGGATGAATGAATGAATGAGTGAATGCTTCCAGGCACCCCTAGCACCCATCCCCAGAGACAGGAAGAGGGGAGGGGTCTCAGTGAAAGAAGCCTTAGCTCTAGAGCAGCTGGTTTCAAAGTCTGGAGAATGGGACAGTGCTGCAGCATCCCGGAGAAATATTTTGTGACAGGAGCATCATCTGCTGACTCAGCACCTGGGGAGGGGCCACAGATGGCCAGTGACAGCTTTCCTGGTGGGGCAGGGAAGAGCAAAGGACTTTGGGTCGGGGGAGGCAGGTTCAGAATCCTCTGTACAAAGATACTGTGTTAGTGAGAACTTAGCAATGACCCCCCATCTCAGTCCTTGTGGAGGACAGAATTCCATTTGCACCGGTGCCGTGGCACAGAGCTTGGCAGAAGCCACAGTCACGAGAGCAAGGCGTGGACAAGGTGTCCGTCAGGACTTGCAAGCAGTCACTGCATAGCCAGAGCCCTCTGGAAAAGTACAAGTAGAAAAACAACAGACCAAATGGAAGTTTAAGGTGCCCCCCTGCCCGCCTCCCCTATAACAAAAAAACCCTCTGCTTTGGCCCTCGTACAAGGAAAATCAGGTTTTAAAAACATTACCGAGTGATGGTTGTGTGCCAAGCCAACCCTCAGGCCCCCAGGAGGCCACTGTATTGTATACTGACCCTACATTTGTTCTCCCACATAGAGGTATCCTATTAAAATGAGAGTCAAATGACATCAGTCCCCTGCTCAAATCCTTCCAGTAGCTTCCCAGCAGCCTCAGAATGAGGACCAAAGTCCTAACCATGGTCCACAAGGCCTTTCTTCCCCCCACCCCCATTATCTCTGGGGTCTCTTTTCCTACTACCCTCCCATCTTGCTGACTCCAGCTCACTGAGTATGCTTATGCCTCAGGGCCTTTGCACTGGCTGGTCCCTCTGCCCAGAAACCCCTTCTCCCACGTATTCCACTTGCCTCATTCCCTCTTCTTCATCAGGTCTGATGAAATGAGTCCTCATCAAAGAGGCCCTTACTGACCACCCTAGAATCGCCTGCCCCGCTCCTTCGCCCTAGCCTGTTCCAGTTTTCTCTATGGCACTATTACCCCCTGTCACACTGGGATGTCAGCTTAATTATGCAGGGACCAGGTATACTCATTCTGTGTCCATGGAACTGAGCACAATGGCTGGCACTTAGTAGGTGCTCAATGAACATCTGTTGAATGAATAAATGAAGGCAGGAAGGCAGGAAGGCAGGAAGGAAGGCAGGAAGGAAGGAAGGCAGGAAGGAAGGCAGGAAGGAAGGCAGGAAGGAAGGAAGGAAGGAAGGAAGGAAGGAAGGAAGGAAGGAAGGAAGGAAGGAAGGAATAACTGTTAGAATAAATGATCCTGTTTTACAGATGAAGACTCTGAGGCTCAGAGAGGTGAAAGGACTCACCTGAGGTCTCCTACCCCACACGTAGAAGAATCCAAATGAGAAAGAGGACATAATTTTATGAACTGCATGATATTCTGTTATCTGGCTCTCTGTCGTTAAACATTTACCTTGTTTCTTCTCTCTGGTCAATAATTCAATGACATACCTTATATATCATCTTTTTTTCCTATATATGTTTATTAAGATTTTATTTCTTTCCTCCTTTCCCCAGTTTCTGTCACTGTATTCTTGAGGCATAGATTCAGTTTTTATTAGTAGTATAAAATAGTTTTATTGAATAGATCTCACTTTTTAGATAGTTATGTTTATTTTGCATTGCCAACAACCACTAACAAAAAATACATATAGATTTATCTTTTTGTTTTCCTGGTTTCTTCACTCAGTATCCGTGATTAAAAACCAGAGTCTATCTTCCCCTTTCTTGGATTATTTATTTTGATTTATCATTGGTCAAGTGGGCCTTCTATTTCAGTACTTTTTTTTGTGATGACACATAGTGACAATTGTCATCAGTTTGGCTCAAATAAACTCATAAAAAAGATTCTCTACAGGTCTGAGAACCTCAGCTTCTGAGTATTGAATGATTTCCTCAAAATTTGCTTTTGTCCTCTGGTTAACTCTTCTGCAATGCTTACTTAGTCTTCTGTTCCCCACTTTTATTGTAGTTTTTAATTCAGTAATTATGTTTTTATATCTTCACCGTCTTCCCTCATCAAATCTGCCTCTGTCATGATTCCGTCCTACATTTCCTTCGATGTAGCTTCCCTTAGAATCGTATCCAAAACATGAATTAGAAATCTGACAGTTTTCTCATCTCTTTGAATCCCTCCATCCCACAGGGATGCCTTGTCTCATTCTCTTGAATGTACCACCTTTTCTTATGTTTAATAATTTTCCTTCTGTTTGTACATTATCCCCAAGGGAGCTCTCTGCTGACACAGAGAGGGTACGGGGTTGGCTTTTTCTAAGACTATGCATCCTGTTGATCCTTTTGGGCACAGTGTCAGTGAGGAGGAGAAAAATGAGGTTGTTAACAGTGGGACACTTCTGGTTTGGGATTCCAGCCACCGGGGAGGGCAGGGTGGAGACTTGTACCATGGGCAGGCTCATCAGGAAGGAAGCTCAGCTTTGGATCAAATGGTATCTTTTCTCTGATGATTTCTGAAAGCAAGGAAATAGCTAGGGTGATGTTCTTAACTCCTCGCCAAGCCCGGCTTCCCTCACTGGCAGCAGCCATGGTCATGCCTTTCGATGGTCAGCGTCCACTAGAGATTCCCCACAACATGGGGGCGCCCATACGACACCCTTCCCAGAGGTACCAGCTGGATTTAACTGAACCTGTTTGTTACGTCCCATTCCTGACAGCAGCATGCTCTGGGGTCTCTTCCCCTCACGTAACAGTGACTTATCCCTTCACATGACCTTCCATGGATCTGCTCAGACCTTCCTCCAATCTAATCCCATCTATACTCTATTTTGCATAAATTATCTGGTGTTTTCGGCAATGTAGATACCAAGCTTCCTAGTTCCTGGCCCCCATCAAGCCTTTCCCCTGCTTTTTCTATTCCATTGGTAATTTCAGCAGATATCCTGGTGGGGGGGGCGGGACATAGACCCCGCTGCAAAAGTCATCCAGCCCCGAAGTCCTTTTTCCATTCGCTGAAGCCATATGAAGCTGGCATCCAATTAAATCCAGGTCACACCTCACCTGATAACATGTTCCTTGTATTGTATTAGACAATTCAGGAACCCTCTTATTAAGTCTAAGTGGCACACATAACTAAGTGTACTGCAGTGTTTAATCACGGCCCGGGGCTGAGGTACTTCTAGGTTTTGAGAAAAGGGAGGAGTCGTTATAGTGAAGTCCCTATATGGATGGATGGATGGATGGATGGATGGATGGATGGATGGATGGATGGATGGATGGATGATGGATGAATAGATGGATGGATGGATGGATGGATAGATAGATAGATGGAAAAGTAGATAAATGGATGGAAGGAGGAAAAGAAGGAAGGAAGGAAGGAAGGAAGGAAGGAAGGAAGGAAGGAAGGAAGGAAGGACAGAAGGATGGAAAGAAGGATGGAGAGATGGGTGAATGAATGAGTGAGTGGTGGATGGAAGGATGAACAGATGAATTGATGGAAGGAGAGAAGAAGGAAATAACTGGGCAGAGTGGTCAGACATGGGTTTTATTTACAAGAAGGATTGGCCTGAAGTATAACATCCTTCTCAGGATTTCACTTCACCCCCTCTTGACCTGTGGGTCAGGCAGTGCCCACTTCACAGAAGCGAATAGCAAAGCCCTGAGCATGGGCTCAACTCCCTGAATATTGTGGACCGTGGAGGGAACAAGGAAAAGACTCAGATCTGTGAACTCACATTGTATCCTCCAGGTCAAGGTTCTTCACCAGGGGCCCCTGGATGAGATTCCAGTGTCATGCCCCACCCCCAACTGAAGCTGTATGCCTTCAGAAAACCTCCTGAGGAGGAATTCCACTGGTCCCCCCAGATTCTCAGAGGAGTCCGTGATGCCCATTAAGTGAAGCATTGATGTTGCTTCACTCTGAGCCAGCCTAGCTCTATGTAGCTTCTCTCAAGGCTCCTGAGGCCTGTCGACCAGCAGCCGGGTCTCTCTGCCTCACCATTCATGCCCTCCTCACCCCCTCCATCACCCATTCCTATAACACATCGTCTGTGACGTCTCCACTTGGATTATCTACAAGGCACCTCAAAAGCCACGTGTTCTGATCTCTCCCGAGACCCCGAGTCACGTCAAGGGTGGAGCCCAGTCATTTGCACCTATAACGAGTTCCCCCACTTGACACCCATGCTTTGGTCCACAGACAGCACTCCTGGATAGAGGGGTGGCTTTCTTAAGAGGGTGGAACATTAGCATGGCTGGGGTTCAAGGGGCTCAGTCTGGTCCCTGAGCTTTTATCCCTCCTTTCCCCTTTCACCCAGCCCTTTCTGCAAACTCTCTTAGAACCCCCTATTTATATATTGCTCTCCTTTTGAGTTAAGGTATAAGATACACCCAGTAAAGTGCGCTAATCAGAAAGGGACACGCATGGTGGATTTTGACATGAATAGACACCCGCGTATCCACCATCTGGATCAAGATGCAAAACATTTCCAATGCGCCTGGCAATCTCCCTCACGTACCCTCCTCATTAATCACCCACCCCCTCGAAGGAAACACTATTTTGACTTCTGCCACCATCAGTGGTGAACTTCAAAAGGTAGAATCGCATGGTGTATTCTCTTTGGGAGATGGTCCCCTTCTTGATATTGGGCCAGTTTATTTTTCACTCAGTCCAGAAAGCCCGAGTGACCGTACCCATCGATGCTCGCTCTTCCCTGTGCCTCGTCCTCCGTGTACGATGCACTTTCCTCAAATTCCTCTGACTTCTCGTTGCCCTCAGCTGGACGAGGGTTTCCGCATCATCTGTTTCATTTCTCAGAAAGGCCCTGTAAGGAAGGTATTGATATTCCTGCCATTTTACGGATGAGAAAACCAAGGTTTGGAGAGGTTACGACGTTTGCTCCAAATCCCGCAGCCTGTAAGAAGCAGCCTCAGGCAATTTTCCTCTAGAGCCTGTCCCTAACCACCAGGCCACCCTTCCTCTTTCCCATGGAGCCTTGCAACCTGGTAGGCATGGAAGTTTGCTGACTGAATGAATAAAGTAAAGTTTCTCAGTGCAGCTGTCTTGCTGGTCTTTGGAATTGCTACATCACAAAGCACCTGGGATTACTTCCTGGGCGGGGGGAGGTGACTCAAAGCCAGGCCAGCTTTGCTCAAGGTGGCCGTGGATTCTTCGTGTCCCCAGTGGTGCGTCCTTGGCTTGATTCGCACCTGAGCTGGCCAGTTTGGGAGCTTGAGGTCTGAGGCCTGGAGGTCAGGCTCAGCGATCAATGCCCCCAAGAGTCATCAAAGGCCAGCGTCAACCACACTGCCTCTTCTGAGGCACCCTGGAGCCTGTCAGTGTCCCCAGCTGTGATCTTTCTGTGGTATTTCAACCACCCAGCTGCACAAGGCTGCTCAGTTGGGCCATGGAAGGGACCCATGAGACAGATGAGCAGCCAACAGAATTTGTACTAGCAAAAGATTTTTAAAAAATAAAAATAAAAGGATAACATTTTTTCTTCTCTAGTGTTTCAAAGCAAGGAAGAGAAAAAAGAGAAAGGAAAAGCGGGGGAAACGATCTTAATTATAAATGAAAGGTGGCATGAAGTTAATGATGACTCATTTTTTAAATCGGTGTTTGACAAGAACAAGAAAAGAACTGAAATCAGGACCATTAGGGAATAATGAAGACTTTTTAAAAGAGAGAGAGAGAGAGAGCGAGAGAGAGAGAGAGAGAGAAGCAGGTAAGGGAATGATCTTGAAAAGCTATGACTGGAAATGATGCGTGTGTCTTGGGGCCAGGCTGGGGGTGGGGGTCCCAGAGCAGATCTGTGAGGATAAGGCTAAAGAATTGGTGCTCATGAGAGGACCAGAGAAAACTCAGCCAGACCACTGATTGATTGCAAATCTGCCCACTTCCTGCGATGTCCAGCCCCTCCTTGTTGATCCACGCCCTGTCCTCTTTCCCCTGGAGCCCTGAGATGACCACCTGGCTGGTACCCCTTCTTCCTCTTTCCCCATTTCCCGCAATCCATTTGTCCCCTGAGCCAGAGGAATCTGTCTAGAGACAAGGGGACTCTGATTCCCTTGTTCTAAATCCTTCTGTGGCTTCCCAGTACACATCGGAGAAAATTTCAATGCCTCACCTTGATCTCCAAGGTCTAGTCTAAGCCATGAGCTAATGTTTACCTGTCCAGCCTCATCTCTAACCATGTGGGCCCTTCGCTTGTACACATCAGGATTCTGGCATCCTCAATCATACTAAGTTTATTTCAACCTCGGGGTCTTTGCACATACATGCTTTTTCTTCTGTCAGCAATAACGCATCTTCACATGAAGGGCAGGGGGACTCACTTTTGGCTTTCAAGGATAAGCTTCAAGTCAAGGTAAATGTTCCAGAACACCAAGCTGATGTAAGTCTCCCCAATCATCCTCTCTCACTGCACCCTATGGCATTTCTTCATAGCCCTTGTCATGGCTTGAAGCTGTAGCATTTGTTCATTGGTTTAATTTTATGCTGCCTAGTTCCTCCTTGAGACTATGAAGGCAGCGGCCATGAACGTTTTATTTACCAACACATTATCTAGTACCGAATAGAGTGAATTACACTGAGGAGAGTAAATGAAATCACAGCCACCTGATGCAGTGGTTTCAGTTCTTGCTCCAGGCACATCTGGATCGAGGTGACCATTGTCATCAGGAATCTTTCTCTGTTCACTTAGTTCTGCTTTGCTCTGTGCCGTCTTCATTCTCAGGAAGGAAGACTCTCCCTAAGGCAGGCGTTTGTTCTACCAGTTTAGCAAACTCCAGTGGGAAAAGAGACTCTCCTTTCTAACCCTACAGCCAGAGTCAAGGCACCCTTTCTCCACCAGCCATGCCTTTATTGAGCACTTACTCTCTTCCAGGTGCTATTCTAAGAATCCAGGCGTCATCAGTAAACAAAATGGATAGAGTTGTTGTCCTCATAGAGCTTATATTTTCTAGTTGGAGAGACAGACTATGAACAAGTCAGGACAATAAACTTTCTAAAAGAAAACAGTTGTAGCTGGAGGAGGGCTGGAGAGTAATAGGCAGGAGGTAAGAGATAAGAGAGGGACTCGGCTGATGTGCGAGGCCTCTGACTGCCCTGGCTGGAGGCCCTTGCCCTTCAACCAATCTCGTGGCAATGAGAGTAAGAGGAGAATTGTTCCCCCAAAGGAAAACGGGACGCTGTTTCCAGAAAAGGGTCGAGTGGAGAGAGGCAAACCCAGAGACGTTCTCTGCAGACCGTGGAGGAAACGGGCTCAGGAACTCAGAAATCAGGAGCGTACTTCTTCAGCAATGCATTCCTCTGTGCCGGGCATTGTGGATGAGACTCTGGGCACTGGAGGAGAGCAAGGTCGTTTCTGGCCTCGTGGCTTGAGGTGGTGGCTCTTGCCTCCAGGGTAGGACAGAGGTGTGTTGGGATCAATTAACAGACAGTGGAGCACCCACGCCTGTAAATACTTAAGACCAATCAGAGCAGATTCTAGGAGGCCCCTGAAAAAAAAAAAAGTCAGTTGCCGTCACTGGGAACCTTTCATGAGCAGGAGAGAAGGGTCTGGGGGCCCCAGAGATGCATAAGGGTCTACTACACCCACCATCTGCCTAGTTCAGCCACAGCATGGCTGACACAACGAAGCCATGACTGGTGGGAGCTGGCCATCCTGGTGGTTCCCAGCTATTGCACTGCTTTACTTCTCTGCAAAAATGTTTTTCTAGCCTTCAAATCAGGTACACTGTGAGGGTCCATTGCCTCGTCTGTTTTCTGGGTCTCAGAAAAGTGAGATTGAGAATTGCAATTTGGTGGCACCGAGGCTATATTTGCTCCAGAAAAGGCAGCTCCCAGAAATGCTTGTGTTTGGACAGGAGGCCAAGCTTTAGGTTTGGGTTTGTTTTCGGCAGCCCTGGAGGGCTTTAGGAGTTCCCCCTAAAGCCTTGTTATCAAGAGGTCATCGGAGACCCTGAGGTTAGCGATCAGAAATGTTGCCTAGTCATAAAGATGACCAGCTGACACACGAGTAACACCTGGCTTTCATCGGAAATGCCATAGCAGAAAGTAATGACTTCCCGGGACCCGGGATGAGTGGGCTGGGTGCACGTACCAAATATTTACCACACCTGATCAAACGGATAAACTGGGCCTCGTTGTGAAAAATGCACGGCTAGGAATAGAGGCAGAGCAATAATAGCAGGTGAATCGTCCTGAGGCCACATGTCACAATAAAGAGTAGATTCTGAGGTCAGGCCACACCGGGCCTTACCACTTGGATGCTGTGTGACCTTGGACACCTACCTCTCTGAGCCTCAGTTTCCTCATAATCTCATTATTATAACGATAACACTACCAGGTGGGGTTTTTAAAGGATTAAAAGAGACCCCAGGCACTCAGTAAGCCTTCCTTTCCTTCCTTCCACCCTCTGCCCCTTGTAGCCATCCACCCTGAGGAGGTGAGGAGTCAAGAAGGGAAGGGAGAAGGCCCTGGAGTAGCTAGAAAAAGAGGATTGAGAGGGACTGACCTGAAAATGAACATAAACTGGAATGACTGGAAAGCAGTGGGAATTTTTTTTTTTTTTTTTAAATCCAACCTCAAAGCTTCTAGACCTAGAGATACAAGATTGCCCAGCGGGCACACCGCCTGCTGGAGAGGCTGTTGAGAGTGGTAGTTAGGAGCAGGGGTTTTGGAGCCAGGCTCGTGGGCTTAAAGCTCAGCTCTGCCTCCTACTGGCCGTGTGACATGACGCTTTCCCCCGCATCTCAGTTGCCAGTTTTCTCACCTGTAAAATGGGAGTGGAGAGAGTGCCTCCCTCCTAGGGCGGAAGTGTTAATGAAATATTAGATCTGCGGAAACCACTGGCCCAGTCCCTGACACATGGTACTGTTATAGTGATTGTGAGAAGAACTCTCATTATTTTCTGGCGAGCCCATGGTATTAGGCTCTGTGGCCTGAAAGTCACCAAAAGGCCCTTTTGTCACTATCATCACCACATGAAAGAGGGAGATGCTGAGGGAACCTCCACAGAGGAGACTTCTTCCTGCTCCGTCCAGGAGACATGCCCTTCCTGTGCTCTGGGGTGGGAGGGCGTCTAAGGCTGTTGGGATGACCCGGCCATGCATGCAGAGACTTCTGAATCCCATCCGGGCAGATGGTGTCCCCTGGGTCCTTTATTAATTATCATTCTTTATTAATTATCATACAGCAGAAGCTCGCCGTTTCCCACTCTAATGCCCCATGATGAGCCAAGAAGCCACACAATTCGCTATTTGCAAACAATTAGCCCGGTTCACGGCCTCTGTAACATCACATAATGTGGACGCAAACATGAATCACAGGGAAGCCGGGATGAGGTCATGGCACCCCAACACCGGTGGCAAGGATGAGAGTCCCCAGAAAGGGGGCTGATGGAGGTGGGGTCCTTCACCCTTCAGTCACACAGCTGGGGGCCATACTCCACCACGGGCGTCCGGGGACCCACAGCCAGAAGCCCAAGGCCGGGGCCTCTGAGCTCAGGTCCAAGAGGGTGTCGGAGGAACCCTCATCGTCCAGAGCTCACACAGGTCACCTCAGCCATGCCCCTGCCTCCCTCCGTGAAGGCTGCCCTGACACTCTCTTCAGCTGAGAAAGGAAGATGCCACAAACCCACTGATCCCTGAGTCTCTTGGGACCAGTCTCAGCTTTGGGTGACCCCTGAGGCAGGACAATCCTGATGCCATTCGCTGATCCTGGCACAGGCTAAGAGCGCTTCCCGGAGCAAGCCAAGGATTCCTTAGAGACGTTTCTCAGAAGGCCCAGCCTAAATCTACTGGGAAGCAAACACTCAGTGGCCAAAGCTGACCCTGGTCTGAGTCCACGTGGCCCATGTGCCAGCTGTGTGACCATGTACAAGTCTCAACTCTCCAAGTCTCAGTTTTCACATTCGTTAAATGGGGATTTAAAAAAAAACACAAGGAAGTAGATGGACTTCACCCAGCACCTGGCACCTAGAGAGTCGACTGGTCAGTGGGGGTTGCTCTCGGCCGTGGCCCGAGTCCTAGTGAACAGAAAAAAATAGTAGATACAGCAGTCCCTCCTTATCTGCTCTTTTGCTTGCCTCAGTGTGAGTTACCACAGTTTGAAAATATTTAATAGAAAATTCCAGAAATAAGTCATACGTGTTCAGCTGTGTGCCGTCCTGAGTCGCGTGGGGACATCTGTGCCATCCCACCCGAGAGGTGACCCCTCCCTCTGCCCAGCGTCTCCACGCCACCCACGCTCCCCACGCCCGTGAGTCCCTTCCTCGCCTTCTTGGTTATCACGTCCCCTGTCGCGGTATCACGGTGCTTGAGCTCAAGTCAGCCTTATTTAACTTAATGAGGGCCTCAGAGTACGAGAGTAGAGGAGCTGGCAAGTCGGCTATGCCAGAGAGAAGCTGTGAAGTGCTCCTTAGGATTTACATGAAATCCTAAGGAGTACTTTATGGCCCCTTAGAGGAAGATGCCACAAACCCATATAAAGAGAATGGAGAACATATTCGCATAACGTGTATCACAGCATGTTTTTATAATTGGTCTGTTTTATTATTAGGCGCTGTTGTTAATCTCTTACTACGCCTAATTTATACGTTAAACTTTATCGTAGGTATGTCTGTGTAGGAAAAATATAGTATGTATAGGGTTCAGTACTATCCATGATTTCAGGCATCCAAGGGGGTCTTAGAACATATGCCTCTTGAATAAGGAGGGACTACTGTACCTTAGAGCAGGGGTCCCCAACCCCTGTGTCACAGACAGGTACCAGTTCATGGCCTGTTAGGAACCCATCTGCACAGCAGGAGGTGAGTGGCAGGTAGTGATCAAAGCTTCATCTGTATTTGCAGCCGCTCCCCAGCACCAGCATCACCGCCTCAGCTCCACCTCAGATCATCAGGCATTAGATTCTTATAGGGGCACCGGTCCCTATGAGGTGCCAAACAGGTTGGGGATTGCTGCCTTAGAGGGCATCAGAGCTTATAGGATGTTTTAACACCACAGTCTCCGTGGATCCTCCTAAAGACCAGGAAAGTCCCCTCACGTGGCTCTTGGCAGGGCTTGGGGCCGGCTGGCTGCTGCCATCAACTCAACTCCTCACTAAATGGGCCCATCCCTTGGGCAGCTCACAGCTTCCTCCCCAGCTTTCCTCACCAGGGTGAGGGCTCTGAGGAACGGGGTTAAATGCTTTGCGTCGTCTTATTTAATCCTCACTAAGGCGAGGGCAGGGGAAGGCAAGAAGACAGAAGCCTCTGTCTTTTTGGAACCTGATCTCAGAAGTGACATTCCATCACTTCAGCTGTCTTCTCTTCATTAGAAGCAAGTCATTAGGTCCCAGCCGCACTCAAAGCGGGAGGGTTTGGAGGGCTGCAGGCATGACTACCAGGAGGCAAGGATCATCTGGGGGCACTGTGGGGACTGCCTGCCCCCAAGGGACAGTTCAGGTCCTCACTGAGTGCCAGCCACTGGGTTGAATGCTTTGCTGGCATCATCCTATTTAACCGTCACTATGGCCCTGTGGGTAAATATCATCCCTTTACCCCCACCCCTTGGCTAGGGACAAGCAGAACAAATGATTATCCAACAAAGAGACACATTACCGCCTTAAAAAATTGAGAGTGTTGGCAGGAAAGGAAAATGGATACTAAGAAGCAAAAGGGATACTGTTACTATCCCTACTTCATAGGCGAGAGGTTGAGGCTCTGTGAAGTGAGGTCACTCGCTCAGGAATCAGCGGGAGCTGCTGGAATTCGAACCATGTTTTCATCGTGGGCATCTCATTCCACAAAGGTCAGGCCACTCTCCTTTGGGATTCAGCCACAGACGGCCTGGGCTGTCCTGAACTTGGGAAGTAGAATATCTGATTCACGGGTCTAGGACGCCAGCCTCCGGGCTGGTCAGGGGAACCTTGCAAACGAAACATAATTCGGGAATGTGATTTTTCCAGGCCAGCGGGAGCAAACTCTTTAGCCTGTCTGGCTTGGTCTCATTGGAGACTTGGAAGTTAACGGAAAATTAGAGCCAGTCAGCACTGTCTGCTCAGGTTAAAGTCGAGAGAGAGCAGATCTGATTCCACTGGGATCCTTGCCTTGAACCCCCAGAGGTGCCAGAGCACAGGGGCAACACCCAGGAGGCAAAAGGACTGGGCCTGTCCCTTCCGAACCCCAACAAGCCCAGGGTAGAGCAGCCTTCCCGATGTGGGCAGAGCTCATACCCAGAAGGGAGGGGGACTTATGTCCCCGCCGGGCCTGGCTCCCTGTCCCACCTCTGCCACTATCTGATTGTAGGACCCTGAACGAGCCACAAACCCCTCTGAAGCCCAAGTTTCCAGACTTACGAAACGGAGGTGGGGGTAATGCAGCCTCACAGGACCGCCATGAAGATGAGAGGACACAGAGCGTGCAGAGCACCCCGTACAGCGTAGGTGCTGAGCCGACAGGGGCTATTTTGGGTGCGCTGGGACACGCCAGGCAGTTATGCCACTGTCATGCTGTCTTCCTCCTCGAGCGCCTGGCACACACTTGGCTCTTTGTCACATCCGGCTAGTCGATGAGCGTATCAAGGAAGACTGCCTCTCCTGAACGGCGTTGGAAGGTGCAAATTCAGGAGGCAGAACCGTTGTTCTCAGATGCGGAGTCGCCGTGCAGTGGGTCGTGGCGTTTCTAAGCCAAAGCGTTGGCCAAATGAGCCGGCGATGTTAACTCACTGCCTGGCGATCAGCTCTGTTTCAACCACCCCAAAACAATAGTGGGCCCCCAACACCTGAGAGGTAGCCAGGTGCGAGACTAGTTACGAACAGCTTTTGCCTCTCATTGAAGAGGGCTCGCTAAGACCCCACGGAGACAAGGATTCATCTGGGGGGCCTGCCGTATGCCAGCTCTATGCTGGACCCTTTTGCAAGATCTGTGGCAATTCTCGATTTACTAGAAAACCCTGAAATCGTGTACTTGCCCTGTGACCTTGGGAGAAAGAGTTAACCTCTCTGAGCTTCAGAAAATAGGGTTCGCATCGGCATTTACAGAGCTGTCATCAGGACTTGAAGGTGACCCATGAATCTCAGTACCTGGTGCCTCCCATTGCAATTGAGAGATACACTTCTTCGGAATTATTCTGCAGGGCAACTAAAGACCTTCTCAGGCCCCAAGGAGTAAGGCTGGTTGTTTTTCTCTGAAAGCAGATCAAAGAGAAGCAGACACTGGCTTGGCTGGAAGTTCACACGAAGGAGAGTGGACCAGGTCTTTCTGAAGGGCTAGGGCAGGCAGGGTGCAAGTGAAGAAGTCTCTCCCCTTACATCCTCTCTGTATGTCCTCCCTGGATGCATCCTGCCTCCACTCACAGAAATATTGGTGCTTTGCCTTTGCTTTGGCGTGGGGGACAAAGGGACCTTCCATCATAGCTTCGATATCCACCAGTTTCTTTCAGAAGAGGCTCTGAGAGAGGAGTCAGCATCGACAGAGAGATGGATGGTCTCAGTGCCCACCAGAGCTCCTGGCACCCTGGGGCAGAGGCCGTGTGTGCCTGTGTGTGTACATGTGTGTGCACATGGCTATGGCACGTGAGACACTCACTCTACCTTCATCAGTCAGGTCTCCCAGGACCAGCAGCGACTCGAGCTAGCACAGGGTTGCAGGGCTGCTCAAGAGCCCTTTCGTCCGCTGGGAGGGCCACCGGCCGAGTTGGGGGGCTGCTGGCTGCAGATGGTCAGATATTCAATTCTACTCAGCCTCCCATCTGGTGGCTGCTTTGGCTGGCCAGAAGAACTCCCCGTGGGCCAGCGCTGGGCTCTGGACAAGCTGCTCTGTCCTGACACGACCCTCTGGTGACCCTCAGTCAGGGCCATGCTTAGCTAATGAGGAGGGTCCTCCCCTCCAGCCCACAGGAGCATCTGGCTCTGCTCTCTCTTCTGAGTCTGCTCCCCAGAGCAGAGGCGAGAAGAGCCCAGAGTCTGGCATCAGATCGGCTGGCTCTACTTGATATTTGCCTGGAGCATCTGTTTCCGCCTCTCTGATCTTGGTTTTGGGCAGATGAAATAGGAAGTAACACACGTAGAACAGTACCTTTCAACGTTGGCACCGTTGACATACTGGTCTGGATGATCCTTTGTGGCGAGGGGCTGCCTGCTGCTTTGTAGGCTGTTTTTGCACCATCCTTGACCTCAGCCTGCTAGACCCCAGTAGTACCCCGCTCCCCATTGTGACAACCAGACATTGCCATGGGTCCCCTCTGCAGGTCAATATTGCCCCTGCCAAGAAATCACCAGTGTGGAGTTTTGTGCTATGCCCGGCACGTGCTGAACACTTAACAGACAGAAGCTACACCAGACAAGCCACTGTTGTCTGAGTTCAGAGAGGTGACAGGACTACAGGGCGCTTCGATCGTTGCCGGGCGTGTGGCAAGTGCAGAACTCATGTTAGCCGTTCTCATCGTCTTGCCAAAGGAGTTTTCCAAGTCCTTTGAAAGGAGGTTTTGAAATCGTTCATGTATCAAACATGTAAGGAGGTATAGGCCAGCCTGGGATGGATTCGTATGTGGGTGCAGTTCTTAAGGAGGTAAGAGAAAGGGACCAGGAGAGCCGTGGGAAGGAGACACACCAACTGATCATCACGATTATCACCATCACTTATTGTTCTCCTGTTGTTTCTACCCTCCCTGCTATGGCCACTGACACTTTATTATATATATTTTTTAAGTTTATTGAGGTAACATTGATTAATACACTTAGATAATTTTCAAGTGTTCATTATCATTTGACAGATGTATATTCTATTGTGTGTTTACCACCCAAAGTCCAGCTACCATATATTTGATCCCCTTTACCCACTTCACCCTCCCTATATTAGACCCTTTACCCTGTCTTCCTCCCCGCTCCTCCCCGACCCCACTAGTGACCACTAGACTATAATCCTCTGGTAACCACTAGTCTATAGTCCATGTCCATGAGTCTCTGTTTCTTTGTCCTGCTCACGTGTTGCTTTTAGGTTTATAGCCCACCTATAAGTGATATCATGTGCTTTTCAACTTTTTCTGTCTGGCCTATTTCACTTAGCATGATTATCTTGAGGTCCACCCATGTTGTCGCAAATGGCACTCTTTCATCTCTTCTCATTGGCCGCTAACATTTACTGGTCACTCACTCTGCTCCAGGCAATGTTCTCCATGCGTTATCTCATGGGATAGCCCTGATAACTCTTAAGATTATTTTGTTTATTCCTCTCTGATTACCTTGTTGCGTAGACAAGGAGATGGAGGCAGCTTGCCTGTGGGCACACGTGATGGAGGGCTCGCCCCTGGAGCAGCCTGCAAGGGATCTGACCAGCCAGCAGATCAGGAAGAGGGGGGCTGACATCTGAGCTGGGCCTTGAATCATTAGTAGGATTTTGTTTAAGGAAAGGAGGGAGGAAGGGATGTCTAGGCAGAAGGTATAGTGTGCACAAGACCCTATGGCTGGAAAAGTCCCCAGGTACAGAGAGAGGAACAGCATCAGCCCGCTCTCTGCCTCCCCTGTCCCAAGGCCAGCGGTGCCCTCAGTCCTAGGGCCACCAGTGGCCACATCTGTTCGCCTCTCAACCTCAGAATCTCCGTAAGTGTGATGATCCTGCTCAGGGGCTGTCTGCTGTGCTAGAGTGACCAGTGGTCCTGCTGGCCCAGGACTGAGGGGGTTCCCAGGACATGGACCGCTCGGTGCTAAAAACAGAACAGTCCTAGGAAAACCATCACGGGTGGTCACACTCCCTGTGGCCCCTCGGCTTGCTGGTTCTTTACCACTGCCGTCCAGGGGGGCTTCTATAGGCAAGTCAGCTCTGGGGTGACTCTGACTCACTTCCTACCTGGCCATCCTAACCCCTCCCCCAAGAGGGCAGGTGCAGGCCAGGTGGTCTACCAGCTGTTTCCCAGCTGTTTGACAAAGCCCATCAATCCAGGCGGGAGAATCAGAGAACAGTTGGGGAGGCCCAGAGTAGGAAAGGGACTTGCTCAGGGCCACCCGGAGAGTCTGCTGCAGAGTTGGGACCGGAAGCCACGTCTTCTGAATAAGCAAAATAAATGTAAAGGAGACTAATGATAATAACTGAGGTTTCTCAAGCTCTTACTGTACCCCAGCCCCACGCTGAACACTTCACCAGCGTCATAACTCTGAATTCCTATCCTAGCCCCCCAAAGTTAGTACTTTTCTTGGCAAGATTATTTTATAGAGGGGAAAACTGAGGCACAGACAAGTTAAATGACTTGGCCAATGGCACCCAGGAAACAGCAGGGTTAGGATTTAAACACAGAAGGTTGGACACCACAGGCAGAGAAGGTAAACCACTGTCTTACACGGCTTCGTAGAACTAGCCTCTTCCCCAGCCCCAGGTGGCATTGCTGTTTGCAAGTTTGAGTTTGGAACCCTTGCAAAGTACTGCGGTGTAGAACACACACACACACACACACACACATACACACACACACACACACACACACACACACACACACACACACACACACACACACACCTTTCTGGGTCTCTTGTTCCATGGGGCACTTCTGACACTACAAGTGTCACATATGTATTGTGGGGTCTCTACCTAAGGATCCCCCAGAAGGGGGCAATGCTCACCTTAGATAATGACTTGCGAATGGTGGCATTTCTGGCACTTAGGTATGTTAGAGCTATGGCAGGCAGGGGGCCTCTCCAAGGCCCTTCCTCCCTACCATGTGGAGAACCAGTAAGTCTCTTTATAACTCTCAGGGTGATGAAGGACCATAGCAGAGAGCAGGAGGCAGAATGAGAGGTGGTATCCATTCAGAAACCTTTATTGTGACTCTTTTAGGCATTGGAGAGCCAGCCAGCCATGAGCATGACAGAGACAGACAAGCAGCCAGGGAGCCAAGAGCAGTGTGACTTGTGCCAGGTTGGTGGGGGCGGGGGGGCCGAGGGGACAGGAAACACAGAGAGCACTTGACTCAGTCTCAGGAGGTAGGAGAGGCCTCCTGGGGGAGGTGACGCCTCAGCTGAGATCTGAAAAATAAGTAGGCCTTAACCAGATAAAGTGGGTGGAAAGGTATTTCAGGCATAATAAAAAAGCTTGTACAAAGCCAGGGGTGGAACACAATGGCTCAGGCTAACAACTGTGAGTCACTGTTTTCAGCTGGAGTCTGGGTCATGGGGTGAAAGAGAGGAGAGTTGAGGTTGGAAAAGTGGGCAGGGACCAGATCAGATAGGGATCCTGAGCTCATTCTATCTTACGGGCAATGGAAGGCCATGGATGAGCTTGACGTATTTAGAATAACATTATTCCCACTGCTGTGAGGAGAATGGATTAGATGGATGGGGTGAAGCTATTGCAGACGTGGGACAGTATCTTCTTGATTCTCTGACTGTCTTCAGTACTTATTACGGAACAGTCCTGTGCCACATAACAATGTTTTGGTCAACAACAGACCATGTATACAATGATGATCCCTTCAGATTGTAGTAGAGCTGAAAGTTTTTATCATCTAGTGACATCATAGCCATTGAAACTTCTTAGCACAGTGAATGCATTACTCACGTGTTTTTGTGGTGATGCTGGTGTAAATAAACCTACTGCACTGTCAGTCATAGAAACACATAGTATAAACAGTTATGGGCAGCACATAACACTTGTTAATAAACAACTATGTTACTGCTACTATGTATTTACTATACTATACTACTTATCATCATCATATACAAAAGAGTTTGCTGTAAAACAGTGCCATGTTACACCGGCGGCTTCACACATCTTGTGTTTACTGTGTCTCTTGACAACATCATTTTCTCTTGTGCTTTATTTAATTTCGTGTTGTTCTACATACTTAGTGTAGCCTAAGTGGACAGTGTGTAGAAAGCCTACAGTCGTGGAGGGTCACGTCCTAGGCCTTCACGTTCACTTCCCACTCACTCACCGACTCACTCAGAGCAATCTCCAGTCCAGCGAGCTCCATTCATGCTAAGTGCCCTTAGACAGGTATACCATTTTTTTAATGCTTTAAGTAGTATTTTTACTGTAACTTTGCTATGTTTCAATATGTTTGGATACACAAATACCATTGCAGTATAATTGCCTACAATATTCAGTATTGATATTCAGGATAGAAACAGGCTATCCAGGCTGGTGTTCTTGGAGCAATAGGCTATCCCATACTGCCTAGGTATGGAGTAGGCTGTACCATCTATCATAGTTTATGATATCTGCACAGTGACAAAATTTCCTAGTGACACATTTCTCAGAATATATCCCTATTGTTAAGCAGCACATACTGTAGATGGATGAGAGGGAGGGAGGAGGAAGAGAAGGAAGAAAGGAAGGAAAGGAAATGGATGAATGACTGGAACCTGTAGAATCAATGAACACAAGTTCAAGAAAGAAACATTTCAACTTGAAATGTGAAAAATTTTTTGTAATTTTCAGAATGACCCAAAGATGGAAAAAACTGCCTTAAGAGACTATGAGTGCTCTATATTGGGGCATATTGAGGCACAGACTGACATTTGATTCAGAATCATATGGGTAAATGACAGTGTTGGTACCTTACTTTTGTATAGGACTTGACATTTCCAAAACACTGTCATATTCTTTATCTCCTTCAATTGTCATAACAATTCTGTATGCTGAGTATTATTCTGAGTATTATCTCCTTTTCACAGGTGAGGAAATTCAAGTTCACAGAGGTTAAGTGACTTTTCCAGCTAGTAAGAAACAGAACTCACCCTGGGAGACTTCTGACTCCAAGTGCCCTTCTCTTTCCAGAGAGTCCCAGCGACCTCCAAAGTTTCTCCTAAGTCCTGAGATGATGGATTTCTAAGTAGAGGACCTTTTTGCCCTACAGGAGCTTGCACTAGAAACACAAAATATTATATAAGCTCCAACCCAGAGTACTGGTTCCTCAGGACAGGCAGAATAGTATGGTGCAAATAGGGCAGGTCTGGAGTCATGAAAACTGCTTCCTGCTCGCTGTGTGACTCTGGGCAAGTCACCTTACCTCTCTGAGTCTCAATTTCCTCATCTATAAAATGGGGGTTATTACTACCAGCTTCACAGAGTTATTGAGAGAGCTAAGTGAGACAATATATAAAGGTCTGTATTAGTCAGGATTCTTTTGGTTGTAAGTGACAGAAACCCAGCTCTAAAAGGAAAAAGGAATGTATTGCATCCCTGGTTCTTTCTGTTCTCTGCTTGTCTCATCTTTTGCATTTGAAACCTCAGTCTCTCCTCCTATAGATGAGCCTTTTCCAAATGGTATAGACAATGCTGCCCACAGGCGCAGCTTAGCAGCCTGAGCAGAGAGCTTCCTTCACTCAGTAACAGTATATAAGTTTCAGGGAAGGGCCCTGATTGGTCCTGCTTGAGTCACATGCTTACTTTTTAGACCAATCACTTTGAGGAAAGGGTTTGAGGAGGTATGAATGGCCATGCTCTAGTCTTGTATCCTTGCTTTAGCTAGGGGAGCAGCATATATCATCAGAGGAAAGATGACTAAAAATAAAATTATTAAAACCCATTACAAACACCTCAGACAGTGATTGGTGTGTAGTAGCTGCTTGTTCAGCAGGAATATTAGGGGTACTACTGTCCATGGGTCAGTGACAGCTTTGTTTTTAGAGAAGTCTGGAGCTGTAGCCTAAAGTCTTGAGAGCATTCTAGCAGGGAGAAAAGAAGTGACAAGAGAATTTCAGGCCTACCACACAGACCTCATCAATGCTAAGTTCATGAGCCTCAGTGGGGACTGTCATACATTGTACCAGCGTCCTATCAGTGTCCTCTTTAGAGAACAGTTTAAATGTAGCAAAACTAAAATGCGGGATTTGGGGGACGCCTGTGCTACCAAGGGTTCCCATATCCAGAATCATGCAAACTTGTTCCCACGGTTGTTTTTTCTTTTATTCGCCCATTCTCTTTACTTTTTTACTTTATTTAACAATATTTTTGGGTACCTACTCAGACCTGAGGATTCAGCAGTGAACAAGACACACACACAGCCCTCACACTCAAAGGCTCGCTCACTCTCGGTCACAATTTATCTTTCATTTTGTCCCACCCGTTGAAAAACTTTAAAAATTTACCTCACCAAAGAGGAGATTAAAACAAACAGACAAACAAACAAACAAACAAACAAACACATAAATTAGGGTTCACAATTTATGTAGCTAAGTCAGTGAACTTGTTGTGTTGGTTCATTAACAATTCCAAAATGATTACATATTTTCCCCTTCAGGCAATATCCTAGGAAGGAGGCACATGTCCATTCCACACTTCCTAAGGATTTCAAGCTGGTTCCGAGCACTGGCATCATATGCACCTTGCACATGGTCTTGCTTTGGCCAACACAGCACTATTAAATGTAATTTATATGAAAACTCAGACAGTTTCATATAAAATCTGAATTCAACAAGCTTCTCTTGAGAAGCCAAAAGACCTAGTGATACTGGATTTGCATTCCACATGGCAACAATCGGCTGAAACCCCAGTTCATCCAATCCTTAAACAGGATCTGTGCTCTCCAATTCTTCCAGCCTCCCCCTGCCCCCGCCCCGTGACCCATCTTTCTGAGCCATTAACTGGCTGGCCCCTGCAGGCTTTGAGTTTGCTAGCCTGGGATTAGAGGTCATTGGGTGAAAATCTCTGCTTTGCCAAGGGGTCTCTTCCCAGCTACGCTGCCCCAAAGCCCTTCTCTCTGCAGCAGCCTCTCTAAAACCCCCTGTGGGAGAGAAACAAGTGGCTTCATCCAGAGGCAGGTGAAGCCCAACCTTGCCTTTTTCACACTCTGTTTCCAAACCCCAGCCCATTAGGTGAAGCTTCTTGAAGAAATAAAAGGCAGGGAGGGATTCAAGTGGTTTTCACTGCATCAGAGATGAGTGAGTATTTAACCCAATATGACAGGAAGGTATCTTTAAGTCTCATCAGAATTACCTTCATTCAGCCTCTGAATAGCGTGATTTTCAGGCTTCTGTGAGCTCAGAGAGCCTCTTCAAAGGGCGTACGAGAGCAGAGCAAGGAATAGGTGGTTCTTTGGTGAGAAGCAGAGGGCTCTTTTCATTGCTTTTGGACAATTCGTACCCACCAACTTCCAAATGCTGAGTAGAAGTGAAGAAGAAGTAATTCACATTCTGATTCAGAGAACATTGATTGAGTGCCGGCTATGTACTTCAGATGCCATCTACAAGACAAATTCCTAAACTGTTTCAATAGCTCAGACTTATTTTGAATCTTTATCTCACTTTCTACTTGACATATCCCATCAGATGTCTCCCAGACACTGCAAACATTGTGTTCTAAACTCAAATTTTTACTCCCATAAAAAAAAAAAAGAACTCTCTCACACTTTCCCCAGCTCAGGAAACATCAACTTCATATTCACAGTTGCTTCAGCTATAACTTAGAAGTTATTCTTGACCTCCTTCTCATTTATCCACAGCAGCGGAGTTATCACCAAGTCCTATTGATTCTTTCTGCTAACTGATCTGTTCATTGGTAGTTAAGGTAATTCTAGATGCTGTAACAGATGGACCCTAAGATTTCAGTAGTTCAGTAGGCGAGAAAGGGATTCTTAGGTCAAATAAAGCCTAATTAAGGATCCAGAGGGTGATTCAGGGATCCAGGGAGCTCTCATCTTTTGACTCCACCATCCCCAGGGATCTTTGCTTCCAACCAACGGACAGAAAAAGAGAAGGCAGGGAAGACAAAACGTGATGCCATCACTTCTCCTGTTTCATTGATGAGAACCAGTCACATGACCTCATTCAGAGGCAAAGGGCTCTGGGAAATGGAGACTCCAACTGGGCAGCTGTTTCCCAGCCGCATCTATGCACTATGGAAGTGGACCTTTGGTGGACAGCCACCACTCTCTGCTTCGTTTCATTTTCCTCACCCTCACTGCCACTTCTCCAGCTGAGGCCACCGTCGTGTCTCCCATGGTCATGCAGCAAGGAAGTGGTTGACCAGCTCAGAACTCTTTCTAGCTTGGTCTCTTCTTAGCACTCCTGTTTGGGGGATCCTTTGGGACATTTTTCTTTGTCTTCTTCCAGATATTCTATCCCCCTCCCACCTCCCAGGACCCTGGGAGAGTCACCAGCATTTCCCACCTCCTCTCGATCCTAAGCAGGCACACGTCGTAGTAGACACCTCCCTGTATCAGTGAGGGCTCTGATGAGAAGGGATGCACATTCAAACTGTGGAATGGTGGAGAGATTAATGCAGCGTCTGTTTACAAAAGTGTGGTGCGGGGTCAAGGGGAACCGACAAGGGATAGTGCAGAACCCAGAACCACGAGGTGCCTCAAAGAGCAAGAGATGGGAGCAGAACCTGGGAGTGAGCTGTGTGGACTGCCTTTAAAAAAACAACATCATCACTGCTTTTCCAGCCCATAGGGTGGTCCCCTAGGAGGGAGTGAATCCAACCTCACTGTTCTCTTACCCCTGCATTGTCCTGCTGCTGCTTCTCATTGGCTGACTGCAACACCAGAAGCCAGAGGCAAGGGGCTCTGCGGATTGGTTCAGCCTCCAAGGGCACCAAGAGAGGTGCAGAAGATGGGGGCGGGGATGAGCAGATATGGAGGGACAGACAGACAATAGCCAGCCTGAAAGGTGCCCCCCATCCATCAGGGTTTCTTTGGCTTCAAGTGCCATAAATTGACTCTGGCCAAAGTGCAGCAAAATGAGAAATGTATTGCAGGGATTCTGGGGGAGCTCTAAGATTTCGAGGAAAAACTGAACCACTGAGCCTTGGGGGCAGGAACCAGAGCCCCAGGTGTGAAGGGGGAGGGGCGCTCTCCAACAGAGGTGCAGTGGCCAGAGAAGGACGCGAACACGGGGTCTACCAAAATGACATGTCCTCACAAGACTCACTCCTACCACGAAAAAAAATTAAACCGAGTCAGTCGGAAAGCTGATGGCTCATCAGGCCTCAGAAGGATCATCCCTGGGTGCTCAATCCACATTTGTGGGTTGGAAGGATAAATGAAGCGAGGAATGCTAAAGAATCTGGGCTCCATCCAGAGGGCATTGGAGACGTTGTGGTGCTTCAAGTTCGGCAGGAGACAGGGTCAGATTTGCATTTTGGAAAGGTGTCTCTGATCCGGGAGGGGAGACTGGATTGCAGGGAGGCAGGGAAGGCTGCTGGGGACGATGAAGTTGTCCGGGTGAGGAAGCTTGAGACTGAAGAGAGGTCATAGAGAAGGAAAGGTAGGGTTACGTCAAGCAATTTAGGAATTAAGGGCACAGCCATAACCTTTGAGTTACGATTGTATATATACAACAGTATACATACATCAGACTGTCAAACACAGCTTAGAGCCCCATCAGTGGGCCTGGGTGGGGGGCTGTAGCAACTGAGTGAGGGGATGAGGTGCCTTTGGTGCCAGCGGCAGCAGCATTAGCAGCACGTGCTGGCAAACTTGTCAGCTGCTGCAATTACCCCCAACCTCCCACAGCTGTTGATCACCCACAATCACCCAGAAGATGCCCACACCTTCCACACACAACAGCATTTCTGTGTGGAGTAAGCCCAAAATTAAGCCATGGCTCCAGAAATGTGACCATGTTCCTTCCGCTAAACCCTGAGCCACACGAAATTAGGCAAGGGGTTCATTCTACCTTTATAGCAAAATGCACCCTCCCAAGTGTTCCGGAATGTGCCATCACTTCCGGCTCTTTTTTGCCTTCTTCTGGAGCGAGCTCCCCCTCCCTCCTCCCTGCTCACCTTCCCTGAGCCAACTCCAACCTTTGGCAGACCTCATCTTGGAGGGTGAACTCCCGTGAGCTAGGAGTTTCTTTGCCACAGACAGGGTAGGCAATGCCTCCTCTGTGCTCCCACACCGCCTCCCATAATCGCCCTTACCCTTCTCTGAGCCTCCCTTACCACCCCAGGAAATTGAGGTTATAATAGTAGCTGCTCACAGGATCTTTGTGAGCCTTAAATGGTGTGGTCCTTGCAATCCACCTAGCACAGTGCCCCTAGCGCAGGTGAGCAGACAGGGAGTCTTAGCTGCTAAAGGCCTTAGCCACTTCTCAGTCATGAGATTTACTGCAGAGTCTGCTACAGACTTTGTTTTTTTCCAGCACCATGAGATTTTCTGAGACCTCAGATGGCCCCTCATTGATTCTGGCAGCTTTCCTACTAGTATTGATCAAATATCAAGGCTGCTTTCCTCTCGGGGTATTAATTGGCTTAAGAACTGTGTGCGGGGGAAACGAAAGGTTTTCTGAATGGAGTTATTGCATCAACTCAGAGATGGGTCAGGGGTCCTTGAAGTGCTTAGGCAGCTCTTCTTGTTTATACTGAAGGTGTTATCCTCACCTGTGGTGTTATTCATTGGCCGGCCACCTAAAGATTTTCCTTGCTGAATTCAGCAGCCCTTTATTGAGCGCCAACTGTATGTACATCTTCCAAGAGACCTTCTCTGCCTCGTTACTGAAAATGACTCCCAGCCAAGTCCCCTCTCTGCTCTCTTGCTTTGCTATTTTTCGTCATAGTATTTATCACGATTTGACATGATATTACTTGTTTACTTGTAGATTTTTATATTATGAATGTCTTCATTTATTTTTTTGTTGTCTGCCTTCCCAACCAGAATATCAGCTCCATGAGGGCCAGAACTAGGCCTGTTTTGCTCACTGCCATGTCCCCGTGGCTTAGATCACATACTGGGTGCTCATTAAATATTTATCAGGTGAATGAATGCAAAGAGCTGGGTCAGGCATTTTGCAGGGAAAAAAATATATGAATGGTAAGGTGTATGTAGATTCTGGCCTCGAAATCCTGATTGGTTGGGTGGTCAAGGAAACAAGGAAAAATATAATCCTGGAAAGAATTGGGTGTATTCTAAGGGGAGGGGTCTTACTTTTTTTTTTTTTAAGCAGTGGGAGAGAGAAGGAGAAATGGCCTCATGTACTGACTATAGTTAATTCTTTATGGGCGTCTTTGTTTTGTTTGTTCCGATGGCCTGGCTATAGAGAATATGCTGACAGCAGGGACCATGTCCGTCCAGTGAATCATTAATCTGGGCACGGGATGGAGTACAGTGTGTGGCACATAGCAGAAGTTCAGTCACCATCTTAGTTTAGTTTTTGTTTTGGTCTTCCAGAAGCGGACCCTGAGGCAGGGGTTGGCGTGCAAGGAATTTCTTTGGGGTATGATTTCAGAAAATACAAGGAGAATGGGGAGGTGAGACAGGGAAGCAAAGAACCAGGAAAAGGTGTATTATCAGGCAACTTACTGCTATCGGCAACCGTGGAGCCAGTATAGACCACAGACTTCAGAGTTATCCCACTCGAGGGTACTGATATTCTGACTCCTGTTAGTCATTGGTTGAGGGCACCTATAGGGGGCTATGCTAATTCCTTGACATTTCTTCTGCAAAAGAGTTGCAGGTGCTGCCAGCTGGAAGTTGGATTAGCATGCATGGGAATGGCAGGTGCCAAGGGGATACGGGAGGGGGCTCTGCCAGAAGGGTACCACACTAAATATTTATTGAATGAATCAATCGACATATGAATGGTCTTTGGTCTACCAGGTGCCTTGTCGCTATTTGTTACTGTGCTTTTCAAAGCTTTTGAAAGGCAGGTAGATACTGGGCCTCAGCAAGGTTAGGTAACTTGCCCAAGGTCACACAGCAAGCAAGAGGCAGAGCCTGGATTTGGCCCAGTCTTATCTCTGGCTTCAGTGCCCACTCTCTCTTTTATAATGTCAGCTGCTGGGGAACAACAGTGATGTGGATACCTTGAGCTGGAAAGCTCAGGGAGGGCCCCTATTTCTTTTCATTCATCCTCTTAATCTCTCTGTCTTTTATCTGACTTCAGGTCTGATAAAAGACCTTGTTCCAAAGTCTAGTCAATGGATCTTGAGGTCGTTCCAACTCTCCAGAGCTTCGCCTCAGCCTTAACATTGGTAGGCCTTGGAGTCCAACAGACCTGGATTCAAATTCCAGAGCTGTACTGTGTGCTTAGCCTTGTGTTCTCGAGCCAGTAATTTTACATCTCTGTGCCTCCGTTTCTCCCCAAAGCAGGCCAATACCACCCAACTTACAGGCTAGCTGTGACGATTAAGGAAGGTCAGCATGGTCCATAGTAAGTGCTCAAGAAATGGTAACCATGGTGACCTTGAAAAAAATGATGCTTAGCTTATTTGTCAGTCGTTCCCCGCATATTTCTGTGCCCCGTATTGCTTCCTCTATCCGCTTCCTTCTCAGCATCGGCAACCATCACGTAGTGTTTAATTACATGGACCCTGGAGCCTGCCTTCCTGGGTTCGAATCCTGGCTCTGCCACTTAGCAAGTGAGAGAGAGTTAATATTATAGAAAGTGCTGTCGGGTGGTAAGTGCCAAACTGCTAAGTGTTTATCCAAGGGTTTACTACCCTTATACTTCTTATCGTGATCTTTAATGTTACCTACAAGTCCTCCTGTGAGTCGGCAAACCTTTATTAACTCTTGAATGTGTGCCCGACGCTGAGTGGAGTGCTGTGAACCAAGAAATGAAGAAAATAAGGTCCCAGCTGCGAGGAGCACTGGGTCAGATGGAGAAGTGGCGCCAATAGAGAGTGAATACAAAACAAACAGATCGGCACTGGGACAGTGGGAGGGACAGAACACTTATACCACGTCCAGTGAGGAGGCCAGAGTCCAGACCCCTCCCGGTGGACCCCTCAGATATGGCCTCCTCTGACCACCCTGCCATGCCCTCTGTCCGTACATGCCATGAAGTAGCCAACACGCCATGCTGCCACAGTGATGGATGCTGGCAGATGACACAAGTTCCCTGGGTCAGAGACCCAGGATTTTATGACTCCCAGTGAGAGAACCGACCAGACTATCAGCATGCGTGCCAGTTTCCCAAGCCCCAGGTCCCCGAGGGCAACACAGAGAAGACCTGGTGTCACGGGCTGGATTACAGGAGAGAGAAATCCCAGACTTAGGGAACCCAAATCTTCTGTGATGGGCAAGAAGCGAGCCTGCCCTTTGCCCTGGAGGCAGTCAGTGTCTTCATGACACAGGACAATAAGCATTTCTGCCCTTTGCACCGGAGGGAGATACTATTACTCTCTTCCAAAGCTGTTCTACAAAAATCTTGAAAAGGTAATCTGAAGAAGAAAAGAAAAAAAAATAAATAAGGCAATCAGTGCCTCTCCTGGCAAGATGTGCAGAAATGCGAGCGATAGATGCCTGGTCTTGCAACAGATTTAGATGGACGGATTGGTGGATGGACAAGATAGGTGGGAGGATTAAAAACTGCAAAGCAATGGTTTTTAAGCTGCGTCCCTAGACATCATGAGTGGTGTAGGGGCTCCCTGGAGGAGGACAGGACAGGTACAGGTTGTACCCCCTCTTTTACCTATTCTATGTACTGGCTTCTGCATATAATCCCACTTGGAATTATTATTATTATTTTTTTAGTATTGCTAACTATTTTAGCTTGAACAAGTGTTTGAAGATCACTAGTGTGGAGAAATGATACTCAAAGCTGAAAATGCATCAGAATCCCTGGAGGCTGGTCGAAACTCAGATCACCAGAGCCCGCCCCGCAGAGCTGCTGATTCAGTAGCTGGGGAAGGTCCAGAACATGTGCATTTCTCAGTAGTTGCCAGGTGATGCTGATGCTGCTAGTCGGGCAACTATACTTTGAGACCCACTCTTCCGATTCCTCCATGCAACTGAATTCAGTTACTGAGAGCACAGGATGCACTAGTAAACTGCTAGGCGTATTGCAGAACATAAAACATGGGTTCAGATATGGCTCATACCCCTCAAAGAAGTTTTAATCTCCAAACAGAGACAAGAACCCCACACAAATTCATAGCAAAAGGAGAAGAAGGTATCGTTGTGCCAAGGGCTGTGCTAAGGGCTTCACATGTGTTACCTCATTTAACCATCACAATCAGTTTTGATGGATGAGAAAGCTGAGGCTCAGAAAGGGTCCTTATCCTGCCTAAGGTCACACAGCTAGACGTGGCAAAACCCAGGACTGACTTCAAAGCTTCTAAATCACACCATATTCTTGCATGCTTCCCTCTTCCACACAATTAGAGAAGAGTATGAGACAGTTTGCTCGAATGTCAGTTTGAATAAATCAAATGCCAAAGCATATGAAGCTAACAGAGTTCCGGGTTGTCAGCCGGGGAGGAGAAAGTGGGTTCTCTCATTAAGGCTTTACAAGTCAGGGTGAGGCCAGCGGGATCTCTTTCCGGGGCTCGGGGCTGTAGAGACTGCAAAGTGTCAGCACGCTAGCAGCCTGGGTTGTCACTGTGCATGGACTGACTTCTCTGTTGGACCGAGTGCTCCAGGAGGAAGAAATCCTGCCAGGGGGGTAGAGGAAATCTCAGTTGTCCCAGCCCCTGGCACAGTGCCTGACACATGGCTCGCCAAAAAAGAGGGGATGGCGAATGATTAAATGGACAGCAAAAGATGCCACAGAAAGCTCCCAGAACAATTGTTCTCATGGTGGTTTTTCAAATGAAGGCTAAATGAGGAAGCAAGATACATAGATGAAACGCAGATCGACTCTGAATGGAGGGGGAGATTAGGGGTGTCCACAGCACCCTTCCCCAGCCTTCCCCCTCCACTGACAAAACCCACAGCTACCAAGAAACAGCTGCAGGACCCAAGGAGGTCCTAGAACAGAAGAGGCAGTTATGCTTCAGTCAAACCCCCTTAATTTTATAGATGGGGAAGCAGTGACCCAGAGAAGAGAGGGGCCTTGCCTTATGTCACAGAACGGATGGAGGACAGAGTGGACCGAGGATGAGAAGTCAAATACCTTGCCCCTGGGTTTGGTAGCTTTGCAAAATAATGGGCTGGAATTTTACCTGCTCCTCTCCCTACCACCTCCTTATTGCCGTCTTCTGGTGACTGGTTTCAGAATTTTCCTAATTCTTAGAAATAAGCCCAGGTGTACCATTGGTTCTGTGCATGTCTGTGGTATGATGTGGGGTGGGGGCCTGATCTGTAGGAGGCCTCCGCTTTGATGGAGGAGGGTGATGTCATCGTTGCTGAGATGATGTGCCATTGAACTCCAAGTTATCTACAGGCTGAGATGAGGACCCAGCCAGCTCACTGGGGTGCCTTACTGACCCAGAGTAGCTGACTTGGGACCAGAAGGCCACCTGCCTTTGTTTCTCCCTGAGTACCGTGCTAAAAATACAACCTCTTGGGTCCCACTCAAGACTCACAGATGCTGAACTCCATTTTCTCGGTCAGAGTTCTCACACCGGTGGCCAAAGCGGTTTTGTTGGGTGGAACATTGCTGTGAACACACACAAACGCGAGTGCCTTTAGGAGTGACGTGCACTCTGGTTAGCCACAGGCCCCACTCCTCCCTAATGTCTCAGACCCACTTCCTCTGTTCCCTGCCTTCGCCTTCAAAATGCAAATACATTGACCTTTCACACCCCAGAGCAACAGACCATCAGCCACTCCAGGTTTAAAAGAATTCTGAGATAAAGTGCTTTGAGTTGAGATGGGAGAAGCACAGGTAGGGAGCCCTGTAATGGGGGTGCAGGGCAGAATGAAAGGAGTAAACTGTGAGGTATGAACAGCAAACTTAGGGCTCCTTTCTGTTTTTCAGTTGGCCCCCTCAGGTGCTCCTGACTCCCATCCCTTCTCTCACACCCTAAAGCCCCCACCCTCCCATCCTGGTTGATGCTTCCTCTATAGACAGGCGCTGTAAGAAGATACAGACAGTCCCCAGGGTGGCCCAGCACTCTCATCCCACTCGAGTCAGCTCAGCAGAGTGGAGAGCCAGGCCTGGAGGTCGCTGAAGCTGAGTAAACAGAAGCTGGGACTGACTTACCCGGCGGGCCTCAGAAAAACAGCGAAAAGACGATAGTGAAGGTTTTAGCGTCATCTGTTGGTCATTTGGGGAACTGCATCTCAGTTGACCGGCCTGCGGAGAGCAAAAGGCACCTGTAAACCAGCCAGTAGGGGTTTCTTTCTCAGGCAAGAAGTTGTTTCCTTTATGCCCGTTAAAGCACCGTGAGAGACCGTCTAGTTCAGTTGTTCTTAACCTCTTCAAGATCTCAGGCCCTTTTAATAAGCCACTGAGCACTACAAATGCTTTACCCCCAGAAAATACTCTTGTACTTGATTTTGTGTATAATTCCAGAGAGTTGGCCATCCTTGGGTTCATATCACTTTCTGAAACCCAGAGATGCCAAAGGGTTTGCCTAAGCTCACACAGCCCGTGAGTGGCAGAATCAGGTCTGGAAGCCGGAAGTTTCAGCTTCAAATCTACTCCTTTCTAATGCTCAGGCTGCCTCTTTAAGCCTTAAAGGGCTGCTCCACCTTTCTTCCCCGCCAGAGTCCTGCAGATGTCTGTAGGGGGCGGGGGCAGTGTTTGACCAGTCACTGGCCATCACGAGGACTGTGGCATCCCCATCCCTCCTGAAGGTTCTAGGTTCTTGGGCAACTCTGCTTCCTGCTGTCTTGCCTCCTCCTAGGGCCACTGTGGTGACCCCCTACCACCACTCAGGGGCCCCAGACCCAGCACTCTGTTTTGGAAGCCAGGACGGGGACCCGATCAGCCACCAACAGGCTGTTGCCTTTGGATGCATCTCCAAACCTCCCTGGTCCTTGGTGTCCCCATGTGTAAAGTACCCGGGCTGTGGACAGCCATCTCCAAGGGCCCTTCTGTGGAGCTGCCCCTCTCAACCCCAGCTGTGCCAGACTGGGCCAGGGGCGTGCTCCTCAGAAGCACCTCTGGGTGACCTCCCCAGCCAAGCACCGAGCATCAGGGTCCAAAGCTGGACTCTTTTCCAGAATCAGAGGCCCTGGGTGAGTGGGGTAGGGTGGGAGGCAGGGGAAACACAGGAGCGAGGATCTTTCATCACTCCCTGTGGGCCTTCAACTTGGGACAGAGAGGCAGAGCAAGGGGCATTGCTTGGGGCTGGATGAGTGTGAGGAATACTGAGGGATGGATAAGAGAGTGGCTGGGAGGGTCCAATGGCATAACGCACAGGGTTTGATATACAGCTGATGGCTAATAAGACAGACTTGTTATATAACTGGACCCCTCGTAAGCTCTTTATTCAACAAATATCAATTCAGGTTTTTACTGGAGCAGAGGTTCTCAGACCCGAGCATGAATGAGGATCTCCTAGAGAGCCTGTGAGTGTCCAGATCAGCAGGTCTGGGGCGGGGCGTAAATACTGGCATTTCTGATACGTTCCCAGCGGATGCTGAAGGCCTCTGGTCCAGGGGCTTGGAGGAGCAGATGAGACAGACCCTCCCTGCCCTTGTGGAGCTCTTCTCAGGCCAGCATTGAAGGAGTCCATACCCTACAGAGCATACTATTGTGCAGGGTGCTGTGGGAGCTCAGAGCAGGGGCATGTCCAGAGAGGGGGTGTCTAAAGCTAAGACCCCTAAGTAGGACTGACCCAGCAAAGCAGCAGGAAGGAGAAAACTTTGTTAAACACGTACTGAGAATGTACCCAGACCCCTCTCACGTTTCTCATCTGTCCCTCCCCCTCCCCCAGACGATGGGAGGGAGGCAGGATCAACCCCATTTTACAGATGAGGAAGCTAACTAAGGCTCAGAGAAGCAAAGAACTGGCCCAAGATCACATAGCAAGACAGTAGCTTAGTCTGTCTGTTCCCAGGACACCTGTCCGCTGCCACACCCTCTCTGCCGCTTCTGCCCTCCAGCCCCACGTCCCCGTCCCCTGGGGGAGCTGCCACGTTGACACAGCTGCAGGGCCTAGCCAGCCGCACGCACTCTGCCTGCTCCCCACCGCTGCCCGAGCCTTTCAAGTGTTTTCATTGCTGGGTGAATTCAGCAGATGCCTTTCGATCGCAGCCTATTAAATTAGCCCCTCTCTGCAGCCAAAAGAAGATAATTATGTTTTCATTAGCCCTGGATAATGTATTACCCCCTCGGTGGCAGCCACATCAGCGAACCTCCTCTTCCCTCTCCTCCCCTTGGCTCTGCCAGAGCACTCTGTTCCCACCCTCCAGAGGCCACCTCTGTGCTGCTGAACAGAAGCTGGTTAGGGTGTAGGTGGCAAGGAGAAGGGAAAGGGGACAGCCTTCCTTCCGTTGGGAGAGGCCTTTTATCCACCTTGCCAGCCACACGGGGTTGGAGGGTAGGGGCCCGAGAGAAGGTCCAGGAATAAATACGCTGACAGTTTATGGACAGCTTGCTCTGTGCTGACCCCTGGATGTGGCTCAGCTGCTTGAACCCAGGGGAAGGGTGGCGTTATCGACGTCTCCCCCTGAACGTCAAGGGTTCCAGAGGGAATCAGATTAGGGTGAATGGCCAGGCAGCTTCACAGGGGGAAGTACTTCATGACGCACCTCACACAGGAGCTTCTTGGGGACCACCCCTGCACAGCCTGAGTCTCTGGTTTTTTAGTCCCAGTCATTGAAGCCCTCTGGGGTCATGGCCCAGCACAAGCGAAGAGGGGGTCCCCCAACCCAGATACTTCCCTGCTACCCCAAAAGATAATGCTGAATAGTCACTCCCCTCCTTTCTCCACAAGGCGGCGATGGGGAGGCAGGAGGAACCCCCAATTTGGGGTCAGTAGGACCAGAGTTCTAACAGCTGCGTTACCACCCATTGAGCAAGGGGCTTTGCCTCTCTGCTTTCCCCTCTGCAAAACGGGAATGAGACAAGGAACCATCTCTTGCAATTTTTATGACAATTCAGTGAGATAGTCTTATAAAACGCTTGGTCCAAGACTGGCAAAGTGTTAAGTGCTCCGTACAAGAGAGCCATTATTCTTTCTACTACTACAACTAGTACTGTTTGTTACTGGTCTCCTAACCCAAGGGACAGAGTCAGGGAAGAGGGTTTCTCTCTCTTCCTCTCTCTCTCCCTCCCTCCTTCCCTCTCCCTCTTTAAATCCCCCTCAGCTAGTCTCTGTCTCTCTCCCTGTGCTTCTGTCCTGCCCCCACTGCCCTTCCCCTCTCTCTGGCTGTCTGTCTCTCTCTCCCTCCCTTCCTCCCACTTTCTATTTCTTTCTCCTGATCTCTCTCACACCCCCACACAGGGCCCCGGGCTCAGAGGCCCTGCCTTCCCCAAACCTCTGCCTCGGGAGCTCAGTTACCTGCCATGTTCTGCTCTCAGTGCCACCAGGACACAGAACTGGGGAGTGGGTTTTCTCTCCCCTTTTCCCTGAGCCCAGGCCAACTCCACCTTCTGCAGGCACAGCCTTGCCTTGGGCCTGACCCCACCATCTCGTGGCTGCCCATCCCCCACCAAGCACCCTTCTCCCCAGTTTCAGGAGAGGCGGCGCCCCACCCTGGGCCTCTTCGGGTCTGACCCGTACACGGCCAGGCATGGTCCCCGTTTTGAGCAGGTGAACTGCCATGCCAGCCCAGTGAAAGAGCAGTCTCCCTTCCCCCTGGCTTTCTGATTTTCCCCAGTTGCCATGGTAATTGAGGGGAGCAGTGCTCTGAGTCTGACACCACTGAAGCCCAGCGCTCAACTTTGAAAGGGTTCAGGCGGGGGGGGGGGGGGACAGGGCCTGGGCTGGAAGGTGTCAGCTCGAGCCCGGCTTCCCGGAGATGCCCCAAACAGCTTTTATGTCAGTTCTTCTTCTCATCCTCGTTATTATTATTTTTGGCTCCTTTTTTACTGAGCACTTACTATACGCCAGGCACTACGTCAAGAGCTCTTTGCCACTATCACCGTATTGTAAGCATCTTCACAAGGACCCCAGGCCCGCCACACACCACCGGTGGAGCTGAGACTCTGGAGCTTGCCCCCTGTGGCACAGTCAGGAAGTGGCAGAGCCCAAGGCCGAGCAGGAATTTCTTGTGTCTTCCAGCGTGCTGAAGGCAACACAGACCTCCACGCACCCCGCCAGCCTGTTATTCCTCCCTCCCCTCCCTGTGCCCCACACCCCTCTTCCTGCCCCCAAAGTCACACCCCCTTCTCTCATGCTTGATGTGCAAGACAGTCTGAAAAGCATTTATTAGTGACAAAGGGGGCTGGTGATTTCCTCTTTGCCTCTTCTCTGCACATCTCTGAGCCCGAGGGGGCTTGCTCCCTTCTGTGAGGCTGGGAGAAGATCGAGCCACCCAGAGCCAGGTGCTGCGTGTGAATGTGTGTTGAGTGTGAGTCTGAATCCTACTCTCTTTCCTTGCTTTTCCCCGTTTCCCCAAGAGTGTGTGAGCAACAGTGAAATGCAAAATCTTTTGCAAATCTGCCCAGGAAAAGACAGCTTTTGAGATGGGTTTATATGGTTACCCATATGGTAGGGCCCCTCAGGAAAAAAAAGGAGAGCTTGGTTCTCTATCTTCCCCTCCCCCAGTGCCCAGCCCTTGGCTTCTCCCCACCTGCAGGTCTACAGGCCACAGGTGAGTCTGTCCCTTCCCTGCTCCCCTGTACCCAGCTGCCAGGCCTCGTCCAGAGACAAGGACGAGGCCACATTTCCAGAACTGGCTGCCAGGGACAGAGCTCAGGGAGCAACCTCCTGGGGACCCCAGGGGCCTTCCAGCCCTGCCCAGCCTGGGAGGCTGTGGATCCCACTGTCCCGTTACAGAATGTTGTCCCAACAGTGACGTGGACACAGAAGGAACCATCCCTGTCTCCCATGGGCCCTCTCTGCCTGAGAGAGCTGCCCTGGTGGCTACTACATTCAGCCCCCTCCAGACTCCCAGAAATTGTGTGTGTGTGTGTGTGTGTGTGTGTGTGTGTGTGTGTGTGTGTGTGTGTGTGTTTCCTGATTGATAGAAAAAAAAATGGAAATTAGGTTATATAAAAGATGTATGCTTTGGAGCCCAGAGCGGCTCTTTTAATGAGGGTTGCGACGTCTCCCTCCCCACACCCATAAACCAGCCGGGTTGGACGTCACCGCTAATTCGTTTCAGCGATGATAGGATAAAGGAGGGACATTAAGAAATAAATTCCCCCTCACGACCCTCGCTGAGCTCACGACTCGGTCCCTACATATTTATGCCGCGTTTCCAGCCGCTGGGCGCGGAGCTACTTAGCGCCGTGGCTGGTCCGAGGGGCAGCGAGGCGGCGGGCCAGCTCCGGGCCGACGGGGTGAGCCAGGGGTGTGCGCAGGGCGCCCGGCCCTGCGTGGGGGAAGCCCACAGCCTCCATCCCGAACTTGGGTTCGCTGGGGCGGAGGGAGGGGAGGGGACACGGAAGGGGTGGGGGCTAGGCGGGAGGGGGTGGGGAGGGATCAGAGAGGCACAAAGCGGAGGGGGGAAGGACACGCGTGTGGCTCCCACCCAGAGGTGAGTGGGCGCGACTGGCGCCCTCCAGCCCTGTGGGTCGGAGGACCCGGAGGATTCGGAACCGGGAGGTGGAGGAGGAGGAAAAGCAGGCGAAGACGGAGGAAGAGGCGGGCAGGCGCGCGGACTCGCAGGCGGGCGGGTGCGCAGCGCGCAGCGGCAGCCGCGGAGCTGCCCCGCTTGGCGGCAGGTGAGTTCTCGGCCCAAACGTCCCACGTCCCCTCGCTGTCCCCTCGTGCTCCCTGCTCCCATGCAAGCCCCCAGTGCGTGTGCGAGGCGCCAGGTGTGCGCGCGTCCCAACTTGGTTCGGGCAGCCGCGTTCTTCCTTCCCCAGCCGGCGAACCCAGGCCTGGGACTCCGGTCTCGGAGGGTCGGGCGGGTCGCCGCGCCCACCCCCGCTCCAACTTTGCAGCGACCCGCGCCCGCCTCGGGCCTCGAGCTCAGCTCCAAGCTGCGCGCCGGCGGTAATGGCGGCACCTTTTGGCACCGCTCGCTACTCCCAGTGGGCAGCCGGCTGCCGGGGGACGCCGGTCCCCGGGCATCCGTGCACCTGCCCATCCTCAACTTGCCGCCTCCCTCCGTGCCCAGCTCTCCTGAGGCATGGCACCTGCGAGCCCGCGGTGACCGCGCACTCCGTCGCCTCGCTAGCCGCCCTCGGCTGGGGGCCCCCAAGGCTGGGCGGCTCTGCTCCCGGGAACGTTGCGCCTGCCTCGGCTTCCAACTTTGTAAGGATCCCCATTGCGCTCCTGCCGTAAAGGAGGGCCGCCTGCACCTCTTCCTGCTCATGTCCGATGGAATTGGGGCGCGAGAGCGCCGGTTCCGGGAACCCGGGAAAGTTGTGCTTCCCGCTAGGAAGAGGCGCTAAGGCTCCCGGAGAGTCCCCTGTGCTGGGCTCGGGGCGCGCGCTTCGCTGCGATGCGGGATTAGTGCGCTGCGCGCGGTATGTTTGCTTCCAGGTGCCCAAGGGTGGGAGCAAGGTCCCCGCGAGATCCAACTTCCAGGGCCACCTGAAGGGCCCTTGGGCCCGAGGGGCCGGACCAGGCTCTCTGGACCGCGCCCTAGAGATCGCGAAAGCCTTGTCCCCACGCCCAGGCCACCGTGGCAGGTGCGCTGGCGGGTCTCTGAGCACCGCGACCTCGCTGTGTGGGGGGCGTGCGCAGAGAAGGAGGCAGTAGCGGGGCAGAAAATGTCCGAGGGTATGTATACCCCTGCGCTCGAATCCTAAGATTTACCCTTTATGTGCTGTGTGGCCTTAGGTAAGTCCCTTCGCCTTTCTAAGCCGGAGTTCTCTCATCTGTAAAATGGGAAAATAACACGTCCCTTTCTCATGGTGAAAAAAAAAAAAAAACCCGTGAATGTGAAGCCTCGGGCAAGCACGCAGTTCGCAGGAAACATTGCTGGTTAATGCTGCGGAGCTGGATCTGAGCGACTGGGTGGTTGGGGGGTTCCTGCCAGTAGACGCTGTGAGGGGGCCTCCCCTGAGAGGCCTCTGGCTGTGGGAGGTTGTGCTCCCGTCAGTGGGACCCGTGTAGTCTTGAAGAAATGATATGTAGGTCCTTCCTGCAGATGAGCCCCTTACAGACACCCAGCTCAAACCAGGAGGAGCTCAGTCCCCAGAAAAACGGAACTGCACTAGCGACAATATAGGAAGGGCCCCTGGGCAGAGGTGGAGAGCTGGCCAGCGCACACAGGGTTCCTCACCTGGCCTAGGTGAGGGAACGAAGGGGCTGCCCACTCAAGCCAGGCCCCAGGCACATGAGGGCAAACCTCCCCCTGGGGCCAACCTTGCAGCTTCACAAAGACACAGGGAATATTGATTCCCCCCGTTGTTATTTTGGACTTAAGGTAAAGCAGAGAAGGAGCCTCTTGTGCCCCAGGCTGCAGGGGTGGCGTCCATTCTCTGCCCTCAGGCATCTGGGCAGACAGACCCGAGAAACCTTGGCAGGTCTCAGAGGGGGGACCTTCTGACCCACCACGTCTCCCGCCACCACCCCAGTTCTCTCCGCCAGCCCGATTCCAAGCCCTGAAGGGCACAGGCTTCGTGCCATCTCCAGGGCGCCATCACACACAGGGTATTCCTGGAATACCCCCAGGTCACCAAGACGGTGATCTGAATCCCATTTTGCAGAGATGGGAATTGAGTAGGGCAAGCCAAGCGACTTGCCCATAGACACCTAGCTAGTAAGTGGCTAGAGACCTCAGCTGGAGACCTGAGTCCCAGCTTTTGGCTTCTCAATTTGGGATATTTTCTTTGGTACATACATCTCTGGGCACATGAGCAGTCTAACATGTGCTCCTGCCAGAGAGCATTCACAGCCTCATTTCCTACTTTATCTGCTTGGACAGAGGCTGCCCCAACACTCAGGAGCACGACTCTTTCTCCAGAAATTCTGATTCCCCCAAAGTCCCACACCATGTACGGATAGAGCAAGCAACACAGTAATGGGATCTGGCAAAATTCTCTGCTTGGGGCTAAGCTTAACTCACGCCATGGCTGTGTGACCTCTGGCCGGTCTCTTAACCTCTCTGAGCTTCAGTTCCATCATCTGCAAAATGAGAACAATCATTCCTACCAGGGGTTGTTTTGGAAATTCGTGAAAATGTATGTGCAAGTTCTGGAAAGGATAGTTTTATGCCAAGATTGGTGACCGTACATGAAGGGGAACCCCAGAAGGAAGTCTCCTGTGGCAACCATTTGGGGCCAAATGTAGGTGTGGTTTCCACACTAGCCTGCCCTTTGCTCTTCTTCAATCCCCCTGCAAATGGCTGAAGCCACCCCTCCACCCCAGTTTCAGTCTTCCATGGAGAAGGACACCCCCCCCCCCAAGGAAGGGTGAGAAGTTGGGAGTGTTCTGGCTGGGTAGGCAGCTTTCTGAGGGTCTCCCGAGCCAAGCTGTCCAAGGTACCACCCAGACAGCTGTCCAGAATCTATCTCTCCCTGCTGTGGGGACGCTGATTCCCAAGGATACAGGAAGAATCGGGGGTCAGTTCACCTGGGTATTATGAGTACACACAGGGTTGACTGTGCTGTCTTCTTGGGTGTCTGTTTTGAGTTGCCTTATGACAAGACTCAGTGTGCTGCCTGTCACTTGGTTTCCGTGGGTCTGTGCATGGTTTGGTGAGCCTTGGAACATGGTTGAGAGCCGCTGGCAACAGTCTGCACCCATTAGAATGGAGGCTTTTTTCTATCAGAAATCAGATTGCACAAGAGTGGCATTTGATATTCCAGGACCAATTTTCATCTGGCCGGTGTGAAGAAAGGGGCATGCTTCCCACCACGGGCCAGCGTGGGTTTGTATGGTTAACAACACAAAGGCTGCAACATGACCATTTTCCTTATTCTAATGTGTGATAAAATTTAGACATCATCTAATCTAGCGAATGCCAAACATCAGCCTGTAGACCGTCAGCATCAGAATCCACCAAGGCACTGGGTAAAGGCAGAGCAATCTCTCACAGTGTGTGTGCACACACGCATGTGCACACACACACACACACACACACACACACACACACACACTCAGATCTAAAACAGTGTCCCCAAGGGAGAGTGAAATTCTGTATTTTTCTTTTTTATGTCTAGGTGGTCTCCCATCCAAGTACTAACCAGGCCTGACCCTGCTTACCTTCTGAGATCAGACAGGATTGGGCTTGTTCAGGGTGACATGGCCATAGACGAAGTTCTGTATTTATAACAAGACATTTTCAGGAGATTCTAACACCTTCAGCTCTTGTCCATCACCTGCATTTTACAGATGGAGAAACTGAAGCCCAGAAAGGGTATATGACTTGCTGAAAGTCACACAGCACAGTATCGACAAAGCTGGGATAGAGTCTTAGTCATGACTCTTTGCCCAGTGCTCATATATGATAATGCCACATTTGCTTCAGTATAGAGAAACCCTGTGGATTCTGAACTTAAAGGAAATTTACTTCTGCCTTTTTCCTGGCTGTTGTCATAGATGGGACAAACTGTTCGGAGACACTGCACTTGATTCCTCCCACCTTGACCTTGGTGCACATAAGCCCTGAGACCCCATCGAATGTTGAGAAATGGCCCAAATGGTTGGCCTGTCTGTCCTTTCAGAGAGGAAATTCCTTTAAAAAGTGACATATTGGGTATAACTTTAGGAACCGAATAATCATAGGTGCTAATTAACCCTGTCTAAATACTATGGGTTTCACCAAAGCCGTTGGTTTCAGTTCATTGTGACAGCTGAGTGGGTCCCCCACCCCACCTTTGCAATTCCTGCGTATGTTTTTGTCACGTGCCTGTTCCTAGGGAAGGAGAACTATGAGCAGCATCCTGCAATGCTGAAAAGTGGCGTCCACTTGACTGTATTAAATGAAAATGATCTGTCAACAGAAAATGCCCCGAGGTCTCCAATAAAAGCATAGCTAACAGGGTATGGCGGGCAGTGGATCTTGGCATAGCCGTATTTCGTGGTAATAGTCCAGAGCTAAGCAGCAGCTGTGTGTGGTTCCGCAGCAGACGTCAGCACATTCGTCCAATGTGTAATGATGAGTGTCAAAGGGCAGGCCCGGTGTCGGGCCCCAAGGGCAGGTACCAGATGAAGGTGGTGTGAGCCCCGCGCTGACAAAGCCTGTGGTCTGGTCAGGCAATGGCCACCAAACAAGCCCTGGGCCAGGTGTGAAATTCCTGCAAGAGAGGTAGAGGTAAATGCACCTGCAGCACCCAGGATGGGTGGCTGGGGCTATCAGGGAAGACTTCTCAGAGGAAATGGCAACAGGGCCGGTAGCCTTCTGATTAGTAGCCCCCTCTCAGTGTCAGTCTCCGGGGCTGAACTTGGTCAAGTATAGCTCGGTCAAAAGGCAGAGCATTGCACTGAGACACTAAAGAGGACGTCAACCAGGGAAGCATCGGATGCCAGGCTCAGGCACCTGTGGAATCGTTGACCCTGGGTGAGTGAGTTAACCCCTCCGAACCTCAGGCATGCCATTGATAAAATGGGAATTATAACTGCTGCATGAGGTTGTCAGGAGGATTCAGTGAGACGGTGTATGTGTAGCTCTTGGCAGGGGGATGGTGTCAGGCCAATTTCAATGTCAAAACAACAACAACAAAAAATAATGCAAAAAGGAGAGACCCGTTTACTTAGCCAGTTGATGTGGGCCGTGCCCCTTCCACGCACCCAGCCCCTGTCTTCTCTCCTGTGAAAAGAAGGAGTTGAAATTCAAGGGCAACTCCATGTGGAAGCCTGCAGGTATGTTCTCTTCGGCCGGCATTGTGTTTCGGTTTGGTTTGGGTGTTGTCGTGGTTGCTGTGGTTGTTGTTGCCTTCAGGTCACAGGCCCCTTCGTTAAGAATTGTTGATGTCACTTGCCTGGACCTTCGAGACACTGCAGCTCATAACCCCTGGACAGTCTTCCCCCAAAGACCTTTTTAACTGTAACATTCTATGCCTCACCCAAGACAGACATTTGCCCAATTCTTGTCCATCAGCTGCATCTGTGATTTCTGCTGGCAGTTCCGAAAAGGAAGGATGCTCTGTTAGGATTGAAAGCAGAGCCATTTGTAGGAGCAGAGCTCCCTCTTTCAGCCTGGGCAGTGCTTTCCTTTTTCCCACCTCCGATTTACATATTCTGTCACCTACCATTATAAGATCACTTCTTCCCAATTGGGATTCCCCAGAAAACACAGTTCGTTTTGGTCATCTGAGATGCTTTAGAATGAAAGGCACCTGAAAGCAATGTCACACATTTTCAGGGATGTCCTGAAAAGTGTCACAGCTTCTGCTGGGAACCTTTGCCCACCGGCATTAGACAATACTCAGGAATCTCTTCTTTATGCAAAACCTGATAGCTCCATCGCTTTTTAACCGTGGGGGTTAAAAAGATGAGCCTTTCTGGAACCTGTTTCCAGGTAGAAATGAAGAAGGGAGCTCGTGAACTCAAAACAGCTTGCCCAAGTTCAGTTCGTATCGATGAGCAGCCAGTGAGTGTTTCTCGGCTAAAGGATTTCATGTCATCAGCAAGAGTCTGGAAAGCTGCATCTTCATCTAACAAACAAGCCCTGACTCCCAGCTCTGTGCCAGACCCCATAGGAGAGGCCTGGGGCATAGAGGAGTGCAAGACGCTCTCCCCACCCTCAAGCACGCCCAGTGTCCGAGAAAGAGATCAACTTGCCAATAACTGGAATGCAATGGGGCAGATGATGTGGCCAGCCCATCCTCTTTGGTCATTAAAAGAGCTGTGTGGACCACATCATGCTGTGTTCCACTCCAGGAATTTTAAGCAAAAAAAAAATGTAACCTTCAGGGATAAATCAGAATAATACTCAATAGCAACTGACATATTTTGGGCATGTTTTTCTCTTTGATTTTTCTGAAGCCGTCTCTTAGCTCTACAATATTCAATAAGGAAAACAAAAACCAATTACATTAATGTGGCCGAATTCAGGTAATGAAAAGAGTCAATAACATTTATGTGCTAGTTTATGAAGACGAGTCTTAGCTGCAAAGACCTTTCTTTGTCATTTCTCCGCTAATACGATAGGCATTGAAACAAAACTCCTTTATTTGTTGCAAAGCATTGTATCAGATAATGAGACCAGATGGATATTTTGGGGCTTGATATTTTCATTGTTTTTGATTATTTTTTAACAAACATGCAAAACTCCTACATGGAGATAAATGTTACTTCCTTAACTGCTGCCCAGGATTTCTTGGGGGTATCTTCTTCAAGGCTTGCCTTCAGAAATTATAATGGTTCTTTCTGAATTCCCCTACTGGTGATACCTTTGGGGGCTTTTAAGGGTGTCTTGGCATTTCAGAAACAGCAGGAAGTCCTCAGGAGCCACATTTTGTGGTTGAAATGGGTGATTACGATGGACGAGATCATGCAGAGATTTCGTTTGGAGGAGGGTTCTTTTTCAAAACAACACGGTGTCATCACGGTGGATTTCTCGTCTGGTTCCAAACGGGTGCCTAAGTCAAGCAGTGAACCCTGTACACTTCATCTTGTGAGTCTGGTGACAGGAACCAGCTCCCGTGAAGCCAAAAGGCTTCTTGCTCAAGAAGCCAAAAGTCTTGTCACTCCATCTCTGTGTGGTACATTGACTCCTCTCTGCTAAGCAGGGAGGATTCGATTTACCACTGAGGTTATCACTGTTTAAAGATCAACCTTTGCTGGATATTTGGTGAAATTTTGCAAGTGTAGTTAATCATCTTGGGGGTAATAATGGTACTGTGGGTTTTGTGGGTGACTATCTTTATTCCTATCTTTATTAAAGACTACATGCTTTAGAATTTGGGACTGAAGCATCTTATTTTCAAATGGTTCTGTGTAAAAGATAGATGATAAACTAGATAGATAGGCAGATACATAGATAGATAGATAGATAGATAGATAGATAGATAGATAGATAGATAGATAGATAGGTGATGGATGGATAGATATAGATGAGAGAAAGAAAGAAAGAAAGAAAGAAAGAAAGAAAGAAAGAAAGAAAGAAAGAAAGGAAGGAAGGAAGGAAGGAAGGAAGGAAGGAAGGAAGGAAGGAAGGAAGGAAGGAAGGAAGGAAGGAAGATAGATGATAGATAGATAGATAGATAGATAGATAGATAGATAGATAGATAGATAAGATTAGAATAGATAGATAGATAGGTAGGTAGGTAGGTAGATAGATAGATAGATAGATAGATAGATAGATAGATAGAATCAGAGTGAGAAATGAAGGATGGATGGAAGGATGATTAACCAATCAATTGATTAATAGATAGGACAGATAGACTGGGCAAATGCTAATAGTCAATTGACTCTGGTTGGAAGTTTGTGGGTGTTGTACTAGTCTTTTAAATTTCCTCTGTTTAAGTATTTCATAACAAAAAGTTGGATGGCAGGAGTAGCTTTATTTAGACTTTCCTCTGTGTTAAAATTTTCCATGTTTCTTAGGAGAATAATATTCAGCCTCCCCATCCCTATCCCCTCCCCTCCACACACATAAACACACATGCACACACATAGACACACCCTCACGAGCACCTCTTTTCCTGGAAGAAATAATCCTCAGTTTTGCAAAATGTCACTGTTTTCCATGGCAGCCTTTCTTTACATTTTCCCCTCAGCATTTTAATTAGGGCTGTGAGTCACCGTGCTTTATGAAGGCTGGTGACAATGTCATTTACGGCTGTTTAGCATCCCAATTGAGCCCTCTTCCGCGGTGCATTACATCAGGGGCATTGAGCGATGAGCAGGCGACAGTTCCCGCTGTCAGCAGCAGAACAGGCTCCGTGCCTCTTGAGGAATTGAGAAATGAGCTTGAGGTTCGTTCCTGGAATATCTTCCAAAGTTGCCTTTTCTGCCACCGGCTTTGTAGCCTTGGCGCGCCTGGATGTGTCTGAGCTCCGAAGAGTAATTCAGAGCTGCAGCTCTGACAGCTTTCTTGGGGTCAGTGAGCTTTCTCTTCCAGGCGCAGGGGTCTGACGTGCCATGACACTGGCTCTTAAATCTATCAGACCCCTGGGGATGCGAGGCGGCGGGCCAGGGGCAGGATTCTGGAGCCCGTCCAAGCTGGATTCGAACCCAGCCACTGCCACTTCTTAGGCAAGTTATTTAATCTCCTGTAAACATAGGGATAACCCCACTTCACTGGGTTATTGGGACCGTTAAATGCTGGGTGCATTTTGGGTGCTCCTTCAGCTTATCAGTAAGGATGAGGTGGGCCATTAGGAAAATGCCACTTGGACGTGTTACACCCTTGGCCCTTAGGGCTGCTTCTGACAGTCTTCATCCCTAGACCCCAGGTGCGATGAGGATGAAGATTTGTCAGTCAGGGTGCAACCAGGAAACCAAAGGCATCTGCAACTGGGATTTCCAGGATAATTTAATGAATGAATTATTTAAGGACACCGTGTAGGGCACCAACAAAGGAAGGTGAAGTGTTCAGGGACTAGGGGGGTGATGACCACCCCGGCCCAATGAAGCCGGAGAGGGAACAGTATGGCTGAAGCTCTTTGGGCCCAGGGAAGGGGTTAGAGGTAGAGACCCCCCAGCAGAGGCTGTGCTGGGAGAGGGAGAGGCATGCAGACCTATCCAGACCACAGCGCTAAAAAGGGATGGAGCAGAGGCAGGGAGAACAGTCTCTCTCTTTCTCTCTCTCTCACTTCATCTGTGCCTCTCATTGGCCAAACCCAATCAGAGGCCAGAGGACAAACAGCCTTTGGATATCACTAGAGGTCGGCCTATTCCTGGGGCCCGGATAGGTTTGGAGAAGAGTAGAGAATGGATCTGGGAATGGACAACAACTAGCACAGAGGAGGGAAAAGAGGAAGAGCTTGCTGATAATTATCAGTAAAACCAAACCCAGTTCGTCAGCTCTGAGCAGAAAGATGCTTCCCTGATCTAGAATGTGCTGGAGAGTCTCCAGTTTTCTGCAGGATTCTCATGGAATCCTCAAAACAAACCAGGCATTTTCTTCTGCTTCAAACACTAAAAGCTATCCCCAGGTACTTTGAGGAAATGGGAGTGGACATTATAAAATCAAATGAACAGTGCCAGGGCATTGTACTTAAGCGGCAAATTACAGTGTAGAGTCCTGGGTAAATAAAGCATTTAGTCTTAGAGGAGGTGAGGCTAATTGAGTAAGCTGCTGAGGTGGGTTTGGTGTTCAGTCAACAAGTAACCAGTATAGTATCTGTTGCATGTCCACTCTGTGCTGTCCTGAGCACTTGGCCAGCTGTGCGATGGCCAGTGGTATCATGCCAGGCGGGAATGTGTCTTCTGAAAGCAGGAGTTCTTGGATGCCAAAGCAAGGCATTCTAGTGGTAGCTTCCCAGGGACCCCGGAATTTTATTGCTGACCTTCTAAGAGTACAGTAGATTAAAGATGGGGGAACTTTCTTGGTGAAAACAGCATGATGTTGTAGAAATGACTCTGGAGTGGGAGCCGGAAGTCGCGTGAGGCTCGGGTAACGATAATGACACCGGCCAACATTCCTTGCACACTTGCTGAGGGCCTCGTACCGTGTTCAGTGTTGGGCTCACATAAGCATGGGTTTTCTAAAACGTGGTAGCTACTCCACTGGCGGTACCCATTGTATTGAGGTAAAATTCACATGACATAACATTTATCATTTTAAAGGGTACCGTTCAGTGGCATTGAGTATATCCATGGTGTTTTACAATTGTCACCTCTGTCTAGTTTCAAAACATATCCATCACCCTACTAGGAAACCCTCTACCCAATAAGAGTTGAAAATAAGTGTTTAAACAAAAACTTGTACCTGAGTTTCACTGCAGCACTATTCACAATAGTTGATGTGCAAACAACCCAAATGTCCATTAACACATGGACGGATAAACAGAATGTGCTCCATCTAGACAATGGAATATTATTCAGCCACAAAGATAAATGCAGTACTGACACATGTCACAGCATGGATGAACCTTGAAGACATTGTGCTACATGAAAGAAACTAGATGCAAAAAGGCCACAGAGTATAGGATCCACTTATATGAAATGCCTACAAGGGGCGAATCCAGAGAGACAAAGGCTGATGAGTGATTGCCAGGTGCTGAAGGGAGGGGCAAAGAGAGGGAGACTGCTTAACTGACACCCATTTTTAAATCTTTTTATTTTGGAGTAATTTTAGTCTTAGAGAAAAGTTGCAGAATAGTGCAATGAATTTCTTTATACCTTTTTCCCAGCATCCCCTAATCTAAAAATAATTTATAGCCACAGTACGATTGTCAAGGACAGAAAATTGACAATGAATATATTACTATTTAAACTACAGACCTTATTTGAATTTCACCACTTTTTCTACTAATGAAGTTCTCTCTGTTCCAGGATCTTATCCAGGATCCCACATCACTTTTAGTGCTTATTTCTCCTTCGTCTCCTCTGATCTGTGACGGTTTATGAATCTCTCCTTGCCACTCACATGTCTGACACTTTCAAAGATTAGTCAGTTCTTTTGTAGAATACCCCTCACGCTGAGTTCATTCGGTGTTTTCTCATGATGGCAGTGAGGTCATATTCATTTTTTAAAAATGTACTCATTAAGTATTTGTTTTGAAAGATAATAGAAAAAATGTAGCTGGCATCTTTGTATTATGATTTCATGGATGTTATTGCATATGATGATGTTATAGTAAGTAAGGTAAAAAGTGAGTCAGCGTTAAGGAAAAGTGGTAAATAATTACATAGGTGAGACACAGGTATGGTACAAAGATATGATGGCGGTAAGACCAGTTGGGGAAAATATGACATTTCATACAGTCTTCGCAAGAGCCCTGCAGAGGTGATGCTGTTATTACTCACTGTTTTACAGATGAGGAAATAGAGGCACAGAGATTCTAAATGTCAACAAATGGCAGAGTCAGGATTTGAACCAGGGACCTACCAGCTTAACCATGACTTTTCCCCATAAATCTTCCTTCCCGCCTCTGTGACATTGGCAAGGTGACGTCACTCTCTTTCTCCTGTGACTTTATTTGCAGAGCTCTGTTAGGTGAGGCTGAATCAGATGGGCACGTGTTGCTCAGTGCTGAGGATGGGGTGTCTTCTAGGGTATTACGAGGTGCACTGATGCAGCAGGAGGTAAAGACCCAGCCAGTTTAGGGTAACCCCAAGAAACAGTCACTAAGGACAACATGTGGGGGCTGGGACTGTGTGATTCCTTCAGATGGAAAGAGGAGGCTGGTTTCCATTCAGCTCTTGTTGGAATGAGTCGGCACGGATTGGTCTGACATCAAAAGGAAAAACTCTAGAGAGAAAGGTGTCACTCCAGGAAGGGTTTTTGTAAACACACTGAGGTGAGAGAAGAAGCGGATAAGGAGTGAAGCGGATATGGAGTGAAGGGTGACTGTTGAGTGAAAGGCTGCACCACTCTCAGGAGCTTTAACTCAGGAAAGATGCGGGCAGGGTGAGCATCTGCCACAGGGCACGATGCAGAGAGCTTTCAGGAAGGTGGGGGCCTGGACCAACTCGGAGCACTTATGACAGGACCCAGAGCAGCTTCTAAAGGTGACCTTCCTTGCTTCCCTTTAACACTCACTAGCAGGGGTCCCACAGTCAAACAAACAAACAAACAACACTACAGGGTCCTGACAAGAAACAAATGAGTGACAGGGGTTGACCTGGGAACCGGGGGAATAGGAGCGCTCACGCCCTATCAGAGGGGCACTGGCATTCAGGAAGGCAGACTCAGTATGCGTGCATCCTCCAATGTCCCAAGAAGACCAGAAATTTGTATTTCGTGTGAAATGTACAGTTTTTGTGTTAACCAAATGAAAGTTAGGGGTGTGCCTATGGGTGTTGTTTGTAGAATCTGACCAGAGCCCTTTTGAAGCAAGGGATAACCTGGGTCTGACTTTGGGGCAAAACAGTTTATAGTTTGGGTTGAAATTGAAATTTCATTTGAAATTACCATTTTCCATACATCGCATAATAGTTGAATATTTGCAGTTTTACATGGTTCAACCTAACATGATCACACTCCCTAGACTGAAGTGTTCTCCTTGAAGCATCGTGGGCCTGCAAAAAAGTAACACAGACATCAGAGGCACACTGATTTCTTAAATTATAATATACACACCAACCTCCTGGGGAATCTTAAAATGCAGAGTCTGATTCTTAGGTCTGGGGTAGAGCCTGAGACTCTGCATTTCTAAGCATCTCTCAGGTGATGCCTGCTGGTCCATGAACCACATGGTGTAGCGAGGCATTAGGCCATGTCCATCAATGATCGTTTTATAAGTTCCATTAAGACCCTACCTTAGCTCTCCTCTTTCTGAATCTAAGTGTCGTTACCCAAGTATGCAAAGACCCCTGCATCCGTTATTTCATTTGTGATGGGCCATGTCATCACCTCCCTGCAGCGGCTTGGCAGGAAGTGAACTGACACCAGCCCCACCTTCCTGCACGGCAACCACCAGCTGGAATGGTTCTCCAGAGAATGGACTCTCCTGTTCTCTGCCATCTCCACTGCTCCCCTCTCACCTCCCACCCAGGCTACTTCAACAGTTGCAGACTTGGAGAGTGAGACTCTGATTTCCTGAGCACCTACTATGTGCCAAGCACTTTGCACTGAGGGTAGACCAGGAAGCCATGATCTTTGCATCAAGGCGTGTACAGACTCATAGTTCATTAAGATGATCATTTTAGGAACAAAGTCGTTGCTCAGTAAAAGCTGAATAAATAAAGGAGCTGTAGCAGGGATCTCTCTAATACTATGATCCTTATTTTTACTTGATTGTTTTGTTTTAAAAACTCCATTATCATTTATCAATACTAGATAAATGTCCTCAGCTTTTTATCCTAATTATGAAATCGATCTTTTAAACATTTACCTTGACAAGCAACTAGGATGGAGTCAGTGAACCCCGACAGGGCTCTGGGACACCTGAAAATTCTGGAATTGTGTGCATGACTTGTCATGATGTGCTCAGACCCCCTGTTATCACTCCTGGAGAGTCAAGTTAACAATTGGAGGCGGTTCACCAGGAAGTAAGAGCTGAAGAGGCACTTGACTCCTTGGGCTTATTTTGCATAATCAAAAACAAAAACAAAAACAAAAACACAAAAACAGTATAACTAGGTAGAAAAGGCTGCAGCTCACATCTTCAGCTTAGCATTAGAGTTGAATGTAGGATCCTGAGTAAATATCCTAATTTCATGTGGGTGGCAATAAAAAATAAGCATGTAGCCTGAGTTGGAGCAGAACTCATGCAGGAGACCTGAATCTCATTTCTGACTCCATCTCTAAGAACCTTCGGCAAGAGTTGCCCCATCTGTGAGCCTCAAATTCCTCATCTGTAAAATGTAGGGTTGACCCAGTGACTCTCGTTCTTATCGCTTAGTGGATTGTGAAGTGATTGAAACACCATATTAATGCTCTGGACTCTCTCCCCATATAAATGCCCATATACACATAATCACAAAGGTTGGGCATTTTTTAATCCAATTCCAGAATTTTCAGGCACCCCCAAACTCTGTTGGGGTCTTCAGACTCCATATTATGAATCATTGGAATAGAAAAGCCCTACAGTCTCTTTCATGTCCAATGACAAAAATTATACGTGATGATCAGGCCAACTGAAATAAACATACACAGTAGTACTTCACAGGTGATAAAAACAAAGACTTTTATATTTATAGATTATAGGATGATCTACTTAGAAACTCCGAGAGTGAAAATGATTAGGGTTAATAAAACAGTTTAAAAGTTCGTTTAAAAAACAAAGATTTTGAGTTCAGACTAACTTGGTTTGGATCAATGTCGATGACTTATTAACATCTTTGAGCCTCAGTTGTAACATCTATAAAACGGGAATCATCATATCATATCTTATTAAAAGAATGGTTGTTAAAAGGATGAAATTCTGTAAGGGAGTGGTGATAAAATCTGTTATCACCGCTCCCTTACAGAATTTCATTCTTTTAATGGATGTTATCACCGCTCCCTTACAATCGCCATTCTGGTTGTTAAAAGAATGAAATTAGGTAATTCACTGACGTGCTTTCATTAAAAAAAATGTTCAAAATATCAGTTTGAACTGTAGGACTTTGGTGAAGGTGATCATCACAAAACTGCTGATTTCTTATGGTTCAGCCTAATCGAAGATATTGCTGTGGATAATATTGCTGATAATGTATTCAGTAAATATTTATTTTGTGCTTACGAGGTGCCAACATATGCTAAGAAGAGAGTTAATTATATCTTTCAAATCAGAGCAGAACTATGCTGCCTCCGAGTTAAGTGACTGGGATACACCAAGCTCATACCTGCTCTTTTTCCCCTCCTGCCCTTGACCCTTGTCCCCACATCACGCTAATATAGGGCAACTGCAAATGCATGTAGCCAACCTGACAGACTCGACCGCGTACTCAAATTTAACTCGTTGACATTTTTTATTATTACTGACATGTCTGACGTGCCTGGAGTTACTCCTGCCATTGTAGTTTGTGTTTCCTATTTAATGTGTTCTCCCTTCACTGAAATTCATTTGGAACTGACTCAGGCCTATGCTGTGATCTGTTTACAGGGAACTCTAAAGTTAAGGGAACGGATGTTATCACTGCTCCCTTACAATCACCATTCTTTTTTTTTTCTTTCCATGAGCACTTTTTGCCATTTTCTTAACCCAGCTTCCCTGCACCAGGGGCACCCAAAGATCCAAGGCATGAGAGGAAAAACTTGGTTGAGCCCCAACTTAATACTAAGCTCCTCAATTTGAAAGATATTGTTCTCGATGTCCTCCTGAAAATAAAGACTTAGCATGGCCTCTGCATTTGACAACTGCAGTTTACAAAGACGTGTCCTTGACAGCCTCCATGTAATGTTCCCAAAAACTTTGAGGAGTAGTTGGTTTTGTTTACCTTTTCCATTTCACAAAAAGAAATGGAGATTCAAAATGTTGAATGACCTTCCCAGGATCACATGACCAGTACGTGGCACAGCTGGGGGATGCGTCAAATCAGGCGTATTGTTTGTAATCCTCACGAAAGTGTAGAAATAATGACGCAAAGAAATGTTGACTCTTACGGTATGCTAGACCTCATACCATAAGAGTCAACATTTAAATTAGTTCTCACTACTCAGGAAGGATAACTCTATCAAATGAGTTTTCTTTTTTCTTTTCTTTCACCCCATTTTTTATCCCCCCTCCCATTCTGCCTGTTGGAAGTCAGAAGCTGGGACATCCCTTTGGACACTTCTTCCACTTATCCCCCTCCATCCAATCAGTCATTGCATCTCGTTGACTCAACCTCATAAATGTCTCTTCGATCTGTCCATTTCCCTCCTTTCTCCCTCTCACTGAACCCTCACCAGCATCATCTCTCACCACTGGCTTGCAGCGGCCTCCCTGCTGGATTCATCATAGCCAGCCTTGCCTTTCCCACCCATTCTCCATCCAGCAGCCAGAGTGATCTTTATAAAATATAAATCTGACCACAGAAGTTCTCTTCTCAAAACCCTCTAATGTTGGCCATTACTCCAAGAAAAAAGTCCAAAATCTTCAACTTAGCTCTCAAGAGAACTGCATGATCCAGCTCCCGAAGACCTCGCCAGCTTTATAGGACATTGACTTCCTTCCCCTGCCACAGTGGACTTTGTCCAGTACCTCAAACACCTACTCCCTCCCACCTCAGTACCTTCTCTCCTCCATTCCTCATTTCTACCACCCATTTCTTCATCTGGCTGGCCAACTCTTCCTCCAGGAAGCCTTCCCTGACCACCGCCACCCAGACTATATTAGCCGTCCTATTCATGCTCCCATGAGCACCTTATATTTCCACTTTGTTCTACTCACTTTACTTGTTGCTAATATCTCTCTCCACTCCCTCTGCCCTCAGGTTGTGAGCTCTGAGGGCAGAGATGCTATCTGTCTTGTCCATCCTTGTATTAGTGCCTTGTCTTCTCACTGACTCAGGTGAGAAACATGTAAGAATTCATAAATAAATGGACTTGGATGAAGGAAAAGGAAGGGAAAGAGAAAGGAGAGGAGAGGAGAGGAGAGGAGAGGAGAGGACATGAAAGGAAAGGAAAGGAAAGGAAAGGAAAGGAAAGGAAAGGAAAGGAAAGGAAAGGAAAGGAAAGGAAAGGAAAGGAAAGGAAAGGAAAGGAAAGAAGGAAAGGAAAGGAAAGGAAAGGAAAGGAAAGGAAAGGAAAGGAAAGGAAAGGAAAGGAAAGGAAAGGAAAAAAAAGACAGTAAAAGAGATTAAGGTTTACTGGAGGTAGAAAATATGTACTATCTTTTTCTAAAGATTCTTAAGAAACATTTCAGAGACCACTGGTAATATGTTTCCTTTCTGTAGTAATAAGGCCGTCCTCTTGATCATGATTATGTTCACATATCTGGCCTGAAATAGTTCATTTTCCCTGATGTGTCATCTAAAGTGACTCTAAACATAATAGTTAACAGTGCCTTGCACATTACATGTATTCCCATTTAATTATCCCATGGAATGTATTGTTCCCATATTACAGAGGAGGATATTACTGATGAAGCTGATAGGTGGTAGAGATGATGCTTTTCTGGCTCCAAGCCCATGCCTTTGACTGCTACATAACACTTCAGGTGATGGGACACATCTCACAAGAGTGGAGAGACAGGTACATCTACAAGGAATTTTGTGCCATTGAGGGGTCCACAGGTGAAAGGAATTTAAGAACCATAAAGAATCTTCGTCCCCAAACCCTGGAATTTTCTGTCTATATGATGGATATAGTGCTCTACAGCTGGCTGAACTAGCTCATAAAAATGAGCTTTGCAAAATGAAGATGAAATGAAGGCTCCATAATCCCTTAAATCTGTTCCAACATGGAGATGCCTGCCCTGTAGCTCTCTCCTGATGACAGAACGGGCCGGTGACACCCTCTCCATACCTCAGAGGTGTCGACTCACCACCAAGTTTGGGGGGCTCAGTCTGTGGCCGCCTCTCTTGAGTTCCATGTTTCAGCACACCAAATCCTGCTCTTTTTGTGTTCCAAATATACCATCTACAAAAAGAATATACGATAAAAAAAAAAAAAGGTTTTCTCTTACCGGGCACCTGGCCTCCCACTCCTCTGTCCCAGAAGTCACTATTGTTACCAGTAACTTGGATGTTTTCCCAAAGATGTTCAGGGCATTTTCAGACTTTCATGGAAATATGGATGAATACGTGGGATGGATACAGAAACATGTGTGTGTACATATATATATACATACATGTATATGTATGTGTGCTTCATTTGCTTCTTAAATTCAATAATGTATCTTGAAGATCACTCTCCATTGATCCTTTTAGATCTAATCACCCCTTCTGTAATACCTGCGTAGGATTCCATTGTACGGATGTGCCACGCTTTATGTGATAGTACCCCCGTTGGTGGGTACTCAGATCTCTTTATATTCTGAACAATCCCACAAGGAAGATGCGTGTGTGTGTGTGTGTGTGTGTGTGTGTGTGTGTGTGT
>PVKZ01005244.1:0-57600 GCA_004027375.1 Macroglossus sobrinus
CCCCACCCTGACTGTCCTTCCAATCTTCAGTCATTCCAGGTGCTTTGGGGGCGTAAAGGGGAGGCGTCGGCCGGACACTTTCCGCCCGAAACTAGTGTTCGAAGCTCTTAGTGTAGTTAAATATGCACTTGAACTTCAGAACTTATATGTATTCAGAATTCTAAACAAAAGTAACATCTTTTATCAAATCAGAAAGTCTTAAATGCTAACAGAAGCAACTTATTTTTAATTAGCATTTTTAGACGCTGCTCTCATGTTAAACTCAGCGCTGGCTAAGAGGCCTACCAGAGATCAAGGCGTATTTTCTATCGGTTTTGTGGGGTTTTTTGGTACCTCTATATCACAGAAGACTATTTCTAGAGACACGTGCTTGGCCTCTTAACTGGCCCTTAAAGTAACCATTCTTGTCACGCCGTGAACGCCTCTGTCGTCATCTGCTAAGCGAGAACCCATCCCGGCACCAAGGCACAGCTGGCGGCGGCGGGGACGGGCTGATGCAGTGCGGGATGTGTTCCCAAGGCACCTCCCGCCATCCCGGAAGCCGCGGGGCGTTCCCAGGACTGAGGGCAGAGGGCGCGCGGCCATCCTGTCGGGGCTGGCCGAAATGCTTTGACTTTCTCACTCACTGTGTTCATGACGCTTGTTGGACAGCAGCCCAGTTGGAATGGGTGGAAATGCTGTGATTCTTTTTAAAATGGATGATTCAGAAGGAAATAAAAGGTAGAAAGTATATTTGAAAAGTGTCAGCGTCACTTTGTAGTCAGTTTCTCCGACTCCGAAGCCGCCGTGGGTGTTGCAGACGCCTGGGTGGCCTGGAGCTTCGTTCAGATGCGAGACGTTTGCTTCCCCTGAGTTCCATGCGTAAACGAAACATCGTCCACGTCTGTGATGAAAAGATGAATGAAAAAGCAGGGCTGGGCTGACGGGCGGCCCGAGAGAGGAGGGGAAGGGGCTGGGTGCCCTGACTGCCCAGGTGGTGAGGGGTTTCTTGGCTTTGTTTGAGACCAGGTCAGATTTGGGGCCTGAATTGCAGCTTTTGGCTAACAAGTTACTGTCCGGGGCTCGGGCTAGGTGCGGCCCAAGTGTGTTTTTATTAACGATCGTGGAACAGGCTAGGGAAGCAGGCTCATGGGTAATCTCTGACTTCTGCTCCATTTCCTCGTGGAGAGATGCAACGTAGCCAGTGCTTGAGCTGGCGACGGTTCCAAGCGCACGCTGTCCGCCAGCAGGGCTGCCAACTACCCCACAGGCTGGGAGACCAACTGCCCTGGCTCTGTCTGAGTGTCACTCCCTGCTCTGGAGGGCAAGAGAAGCAGCCAAGGACGTTTGTGAACGGGGAGCAAGCATGCTGAGGCTGGAAGTCCTAGAGGAGAGGGACATTGGGCTCCTTGGATGGAGGAGAAAAGAACATTCTAGATCTGGACAAATGGGGTAAGCGTGGAGGCAGGCCAAGCGGGCCATATTCTTGGGGTCACAGCAGCTGTTCCAGACACACCAGACGGTGTGTGTTGGGGGGAGAGGATGAGGTCGGGAGGACTGCTGAGTCCAACGACAGGGCGCCCTGAATGGCAGGCAGGGGTCTGGGTTTGAGGGGCAGCGTCCTGGGGCCAGGGAGGACTCAGCATGTGCGGGCTGCACACGTCTGTCACGTGGATGGGGGGGGTCACGCGGACGCCCTGGGGGGCTGTGGCCGGAGCACGCTGCATGCTGTGAGATCAGAGGCTTATCACTTTTCTTGTGAAATTGCCATGTCCTGTCCCTGTTTTCCTGCCCCTATGTCCTTTAAGTACTTCCTGTCCTGCCACCCAACCGAATACCTTTATCAAAGCTAAGGATGTATGACCAAAGGCAAAGAAACATCGGTTGTCTGGATTCACATCCACAAAGAGCCTCCGTGTGGCCGAAATAATTCCCCAAAGGCTGTGCCCTATAAATGCAAACTAGCATTTTCCCCCGCGCTCTCGCCCTGGAGAGGCAGGCTGGAGAAACACACGCGGCAGCCCGCCTTAGGGTCTGCACCCCGCGTGCACGAGTGCTTTATCGTCTGCCGCGCGTGGTGACGATGGGGGAAGCTAAGATGAGGGATGAGCGAGAGCGGATGAGGCAGGAATGCAGCGTCAGCCGTCACTGTCCCCTCAAGCTGCCTCTGTCAGCAGTGCGTCTGAGAAGAGGCATAAACATGGGCGCGGGCACTCGCATGGTGCTCTGCCAGCCCCCCGGGAAGCCCCGCCTTGGGGTGCGTGGGCCCTGGAGAAGTGTGAGTGCTCCCGGGAACCCTACAGCTGGATTGTGTGCTTTGAGTCCCACCGGAGAGATGCAAAGTGAGGTGGCTTCTGCCAGTTCTCACCAGCCAGCCCGTTTGGGGGTGCGGCCTAGGGCTCATCACAGTGATATGTCGCTCTTCCTACCACCCCTGGTGCCAACGCCATCGCTGCTCATCGGGCCTGCACCTGGGTGCCCCAGAGTGCAGGCGAGGCCCGCCCAGCAGTGCGAGAGACCCTTTGCCTTAAGACAGTGGGGCACCCGCTTCTGTCCACGAGTTATCTCTGCACGGGAGGCTTGCCCTCGGGGAGACGCTGGCTGTGCAGGGCAGACACGGTCTTCTGCAGCTTCTCCTCCTGCTCCAGGGCCCGGCCGGGGCCTGGCACGGAGGGTATAGCGGAGGCAGGAAGTGGGCGCCAGCCAAGAGCCGGAAGAGCGCCCCATTCCCGTGATGAGAAGAACTGGGGGGCAGGGTTCTTCTCGGAGCCTCTCCAGAGCCTGAGACCCACTTTCCCCGTCAGGCCCCTCCGGGCCAGTACTGCAGCTGCCCGCCGGCCTGTGTCCATGTCTCCCCACAGAGCACAAAGCTGGCTCCCCGGAGTGGGGCCGGGGGCTGCTACGCGCCCCTTCCTGCTCCAGACCCAAGAGAGGAAGCCCGCCCGGAACCACACACACACGGGTGTGACGAGGAGGCAGGTGTGCCGAGTCCCTGTGTCACCTAGACAGGCCGGAGGGCCGGTTCCTTGCTCCCTGGTCCCGCAGGAGCGACACATCAGGCCGCTGCCCTTCCTTGAGGGGGGATGCGGGGAGAGGGACAGGTGCGCCAGGCCGGGGTTCCTGGCACCGGTCCCCCCTCTGAGGGAAGCTCAGACTCAGTCTGCGGAACAGAACACGGACAGAAGCACTTTTCAGCACGTGTATTTGGGTTCTTTACAAGTGTCCTCAGAACAATGTGCCAGGATAACGACAGTCAGCGGCTCAGGGGCTTTTGGAAGAAACGTGGGTTTCCTCCCAGCAGGAAAAGCTTGGCTTCCGCGGACGCGGGAAGCTCAGGGCTGTGCGCTGGAGACCCAGGCGGGTGGCGCTGCGGGGACCTCGGGCCGAAGGCAGTGGGGCGGTGTTCCGGGGCGCCCTGGACCGGGCCGCGGTGGGTGGCAGCGGCCTCAGGCCGGCTGCAGGGGCGCGGGGGCCGCGGCGCAGCCCACCTTGTTGCTGAAGAGGCGGGAGAGGCTGCGCGGCGGGGCGGCGGCGCGCGGGAGCCCGCGCACGTCCCAGAGGCGCAGCGCGCCGTCGTGCGACGCCGTGTACAGCACCTGGCCGTGCACCTGCGGGCGCGGGGCGGGGCGTGGGCGGGCGCTGGGGGCGCCCGGCTGCCCCGCCCCCCGTCCCAGGCCCCCGGCCCCGGCGCGGCACCGCGGCCGTCCCCGCCGTGATGGGACCAGCCACGCTCAGGCCCTGCTCTGCGCGCGCACCGCAGCTACCGAGGCCGACCGCTGGGGACATCTCAGCCCAGGGGACCTCGGCCTCGGGGAGGAAGTCCTGCGCGCAGGGGAGTGCTGGGGACCAGGGGACCCGTGCTTCTCCCCGCTGGACCCCACCCCACCCGTTCCCCGGGGCAGGCGGGAGGCGGGCGCGCCTACCTGGATGCAGTTGATGACGAACGCGTGGCCGCGGAACTCCCTCCGCAGCGCCCCGGACCGGGCGTCGAAGGCGCGCGCGCGCGCGTCGCCGCTGCCGGTGAACACTGTGGACACACGCGCCACGCGCCTGCCGCCCTCCACGCCGCCAGGACGCCGCGGGGCAGGGGGGCAGGGCGGCCGAGTCACCGGGGCTCCCTCCGGGCCCCGTCCGCCCACCTCACAGTGATGCTCAAGGGGGGAATAGAGGGTGCCCCTTGAAAGGAAGGAGGTGGCACCTGCGTCATCGTACTACATTCGTGTGGGTCAGGGTGACTGCCGGGGCCGGGGGCGGGGCCGGGGCGGGGCTCTGTGGTCTGCAGCGCCTTGCTCGGGCTCGCGGGGGGGGGGGGGGGGGGCTGCCCTGCCCTGCCAGGTGCCTGCGTCTCCTGGGTACCACCTGGGCCCAGGTTCCCACTCAAGCCGTTTTGTGGAGGCCAGGTGTTGCCAGCAGCTCTGAAGTGGGGTGGTCCCTCCCCCCATCATCTGAGCAGCTCCCTGGGACAACCCCGGGCCAGAGATGCCTTGCTCCTCAGTAATGAACTCAGCCCTCCTAACCCGGCCCAGACCTCCCCCACTCACTGGAGAGCCCCTAGCCAACCTCTGGCCGGTGAAGCCCAGCTGGACAGCAACCAAAGCCCAGCTACATCCACACCCCTGGCCGCGTTTGTTCAGAGGCAGACTGCTGGGCCCACCTGTGTTTCTGACTCAGGCCGTCTGGGGCAGGGCCTGAGAAGCTGCGTTTCCTGCTAGTCCAGGTGATGCTGATGCTGAGAGCACTGGCCCCCTGGTCCACCTGTCATCATCTAGCCTGGGTGCTCCCAGAAGCTGACTCTAGGTACAGACAGACAGCTCATCCGGCAGGGCATTCCAGGAAGTGGGGAGAGACACGGCAAGGAAGGACGCTCATACAGGTGTGCTGGTGAGCAGGTGACATCTCAGACCACATCTCAGAGTTGTCACACCTGGGGCCAAGGACGCTGGGCTGCTTATTCAGCAATCCCCACTAGTCATTGACTAAGGGCCTCTCATGGTGTCAGCTCCAGCCTCCTCCACCTCGTCCCTCACAGAAACACGCCCTTGGGCACAGGACCTCAGCTGCTGCAGCAAGTGTCCCTGAATGCTGTCCCCACAGCACCTGCTACACCTGCCCTGCCGCCTGAGCCTAAGCGTGCCACAGCAGGCACCTGCAGAGCGCTCCCTACCCCACTTCCTGTCACCTGCCTATTCTGAGCCTTTCTGCTAAGGCTACGGTGAACGGTGAACGTAGGTAGCCCTGGAGGCAAATTTTTCATTTTCAGCTCCTCGCCTGCCTCCCCCTCCCCACATCCCCTGGGTGGGAAGAGGGTCTAAGCATCCTGCAGCCCGTCAGCAAAGACTGAGGACCCAGCTCCTTAACAGTGGGCAGCTGGCAGGGTCCCTGGGGTCGGATACAGCGGCAGCTTCCAGCCCAGTGATGGCCAAGGGCCGGCCCACTAGGCCACATTCTCCTTTTTAAATCAGAGGTCCCAGACTCGGGAGCAGAGCCGATATCACACTTACAGGTTCGGACACAGGAAGAAGATAAAAATAATGTTTCCGTGTCAGACACCTAAATCCCGAGGGTTTCTCGGCCTCTATTTTCAGAGATCCACATCCTGTCTTCGCCTAACACCTGTGCTGTGAAGTCGACGTGAATTTTCCACTGTGATTCTTACCGATCCCCCTCCCCGCTCCCCGCAGTGTGAGGAAGATGGCTCTCAGGCTCAGCTCTGGGGCTTCCTGCCGCTGTCACGTGTGTGTGTGTGTGTGTGTGTGTGTGTGTGTGTGTGTGTAGGGGGGAGGAGGGCTGATGACAAAGGACGCTGGGGATCGCATCAGGAAAGAGATTTTCAGGTGTGGCGAGGCTGGGCAGCTGCCTGTCTGGAGCAGAGTCTGTCCTCAGGTGTGTCTGGGGTATAAACAGGTGGCGATTCAGCTGGACAGAGCCAGCAAGGCCTGGAAGTGTGACCATTTGAGACCTGTGAGATAGATAGTTTGTTGCCTACCTAATAAGCCATTCTGCCCTTCTTTCTTTACAAAATAATCCTGATTGATCCTGGGAGCAATGTCCCCGAGTAAGAGGTTTTGTTATTCAGCCTCTCTTGAAGGCAGGGGTCAAAGGGATATGTACAGAGGTCTTTGTGTGGAGCCTCCAGGGGCCTACACAGCTAGGAGACTCATCCTTTTCCCCTTCCTTCGTCTTCTTCCTGCCTGCCTGACATATGACATGATGGCTGGAGCTCCAGCAGCTACCTTGAACCATGAGGCCCCCTTAAAGCTAGAAGATATATGTGCTAAGGACAATGGAGGAAACAAGAAATCCAGGTGCCTGATAACTCCGTGGAGCCATCCATTCCAACTTAGACTGACGTCCCTTAAAATTCTTCCGAGAGAAGAATTTAAACCACATTTAAACCGCTGTTATCTGGGTTTTCTGTTATCTGTGGTCAAACTTAATAGCCCTCAAGCCTGGCTGGAGTAAGCGGTGTCACTGACTCAATCTAAGAATTAGAATGTGTCCTTGAGATGCGCTTTTGAACCCGGGACCTCTGCACATGGAGGTGGCTGCACGTTCTCGGGGCGCGAGTGTGGGCGGGGTCCCCACACCCTTAGGTGGGCCGTCCTTGTTAAATGACGCTGCCCTCGGGCGCTGACCGTCCTGAAGGGCAGCTAGCTGAGGCTCACAGTGGGAACCTCGGTGGGGGGGGGGGGAGCAGAGAAGCAGAGCGGCCCTGAGCAGGGAGCCATGGGGACGGCAGTGACAAGGCCGGAGCGGTGGGCTGGGGGGCGGTCTGGGCCGGGGCCACTTACAGGTGCCGTTGTGGTACTTGAGGGCGCTCACGCTGTGCCTGTGCGCCGTGAACGTGCGCACGCGCTCCCCGGTGTCCGCCAGCCAGCACTTGACCGTCCTGTCCGCGCTGCCCGAGTACACGTGCCGGTCCGCCAGCTGCGGAGGAGGACGGGAGGTCGGCGGCTCAGAGGCCCCCCCAGGCCTCGCTCTGAGTCCAAGGGGAGGGGCGTGCGGCGGAGGCGCTGCGTGAGCCGGAGACGCCCCTGCCCCGGGCTGCGTGGGGGACGCCCCACTGTCCCCTCCGGCACCGAGGACCCGCTGCTGCGCCCATCCCCATAGCGAGCGGACGGCAGGGGGGACAAGCAGGCCATGGGGCGGACGCGGCTTCACTTCTCGACCATCACTTTGCCCTCGGCCAAGTCACCGGACTCTGCTCCTCAGCGGCCTCGCTGGCAAATAAGGATCGTGCCAGCGCCCTCTCATGGGGGGGGTCACAGGTGTGCCCCGTAGGGCACTCAGCACCGCGAGAGCCAGGAGCACCCATGTTTGCCGGCGCGGTGACAACCGCGGCAGGTGCCGGCTGGGTGTGTCACTGCCTAACCCAGAGTGACTGGCGTCCTCCTAGGACGAGGGAACGTGGACACAGAGGGAAGGCCGCGTGTGGCAGAGGGAGGCGGTGGCCACCTGCCAGCCAAGGAGAGAGGCCTCACGGGAAAGCTGCCCAAGCGGCCCCCTTCCCCACGCCCCAGACGCCGGCCTCGGGAGCTAGCGGTGATCACTGCTGGGACTTGGTTACGTGGCCCTGGCTGACAAGCACACGGGGCAGGGCGGGGCAGCGGCTGGGGGGCGGGGCGTGGCCCGGGGACCCCCCGGGCAGAGGGCAGGGCTCACCTCCAGACAGATGACGGAGCCCTGGTGCTCCCGGAACACCCGCAGCTGCTCCCCGCTCAGGATGTGCCAGGCGCGCACGGTGGCGTCCGTGCTGCCGGTGAAGGCCGTGTGGCTGGGCGCGTGGAGCACGAGGCACAGCACGGCGCCCGTGTGGCCCCGCAGCGTCTGATGGCAGCAGCCGCTGGCCACCTGCCACACCTTCGCCGTGCCGTCCGTGCTGCCCGTGACCAGCAGCCCCCCGGCCGCGGCCACGGCCTCCTCCTCGCAGGGGGCCGCGGGGAGGTCCCCGGGGGCAGAGTAGGCCAGCGTCAGCACGCAGTTGCGGTGGCCCCGGAACTCCTGGGACGCCTGCCCCGCGTCCACGCTCCAGGCCCGCGCTGTGCGGTCGTAGGAGCTGCTGAACAGCCAGTCATCGGCGACCAGGATCCTGGGGGTGAGAGGGGGAGGGTCAGGGGTCAGGGGTCAGGGCATGCAGGGCCGCCGGGCTGGGGTCCCACGTGGGCCACCCGCGTGCTGTCTCGGGATCCCCCAGCTGGGGTCCCAGGTGTTCAGTGAGCCCAGCTGGTGGGAAGCACCACATGCTCCCGGAGGAAGTTGTGGGCTGCCATGTCCCAGGCCCCCTGTTTCAGGGGGACAGGCGAGGGCCAGGAGAGCCCCTCTCAGAGATGGCAGGGGCCCCTGGCAGAGGGCTGGCCTCCGCTTCCCCCACCCACAGACTCAGGGCTTCCTCGGCCGCTGCCATGCGCACCCCCACCCTCTTCCACGCGGACACCGGCCCAGGCCCGAGGTCAGCCACCTCTGCACTGCAGCCGGAAGACACGGTCCCCTCCACCCAGCGGCCACATTCACCTCCTGAGTCCAGCTCGAGGCACCCTTCCCTGGGACGCCACCCCGGACCCCCCGTCCCTCCCCCCTCAGTCACAGGAGCTAGAGGAACGGAGGGGAAGGGGGGGAAGGCCCACCCTCCCAGTTTGCCCAGAACTGAAAGGCTTCTGAGGACTTGGGGCTTGCAGTCCGAAAGCCTGGAAGGTTCTGGGCAAAGTGGGACACACTGGTCACCCCGGCGACAGGTGAGACCCCAGGGGAAGGACAGGCATTACGATGGAGGAGGCGTGGGAACGCTGGTGACCCCAGGAGTTCTGCAGGGGGCTCTGCCTCCAGCCCTCGCTGTCACTCTCACAGTGATGCTGGTCCTGGACCAGCCCACGGGCGGCATTTGTGAGGTCGGGGGAGACGCAGCCAGAGACAGGCGGGGGGTGGGCGTCTGCTGTCCGCTCCCACAGCGGAACCTCATCCAGCCCCCGTCTGCTGGTGACACTCCAGGTCCAGGTCACAGCCCTGGGCCGAGGGCCCCGAGGAATCTGGGTGGGAGGAGCAGAGAGGGCCTGTGCACCCCCCTCCACCCTCCGCCGCAGGGGACAAGAGGCCTCCCAAGCAGTAAAAATTCATGATTCTCATTCTCGTGTTGGTGAGAGCTAAGAACGTCTCCCCAGAAAAACAAACACTTGTCTTCGGCATGGAACTTCGGGTCCAGCGTCACAGGGTCTGTTTACACACCCTCTCCAAGAAGCTGAGCCCCCCGGCGGGGCGGCCACACAGGGCAGAGCTGAGGCCGGAACGAGGCTGGAACGGGGGCGTGCCGTCGGTGTGGGGACGGAGGGGTGAGGGCGGAGGCACCCTGTGCTCCCTCCGGCCTGGGGCTTGGCGTGGGCGGGGGGCGGGGGGCGGGGGTGGGCGGGGGGGGGCAGAGAAGGGCCGCTGGAGGGAACAGACCTTGGCCTGAGGGCTCACTCCAGCCCCTTCTGCAGCCCCTGCCTGCCCTGCCCTGGCTCCCGGTCTCACCTGCCCTTTCTAAGGGTGCAGGGGGCAGGGCAAAGCTGGGCTGCTAGACGGCGGGGGCCAGACCGGTGCCCAGGGGGTCCCTCCAGACTGCCCGCCCCACTCAGAACCACCCTGAGTCAACACGGCTTCTATTTCTCTGCATGGGGTGTTACTGGGTCCCACCCCCGTCCCCCCAGCATGCACCACTCGGTGGCTGCAGCCAGCGGGCACTCGGTCCGTTGCTGAGCCCACCACTTCCACCCACCGTGCGTGGTCCTTAACAGTCGGTCACCCCCCTGACCCGGGCACGTGCAAAGCCCGAGTCACCAGCGTCCCTTCTGGCTGCCAACATCCTGCTCTGCCAGCCCCAGCCCGGCCAGGTCCTCTGACCCCCCCAAACGCCCACTGCCCTGGGCCTTCCCTTCCTCAGCTCCCAGGGAGGTGCCCCTCCTGGTCAGGGCAGCCGGGAGGGCCCGAGGGGGGGGTGTCCAGACTCCCGCTTGGCCCAGGCAGTCCCTGGGGCGTCTGAGATGGCCACCGCAAGTTACGTAAATAGTGTTGATTTGATCTGATCAGCACAGGAATTTCCGCAGCCCAGCACAGACCCAAATTCAACAAAGAAAAATGCGAACCTCGAGAAGGGAGGGGGGGCGGGGTGTTTTCGACCGCAACGTGGAGGGGAGAGGTTTAAAAACACCCTGCACTCCGTCCTCAGAACCATCCCGTTGGGCTCTTCCTTCAGGCCCCTGGTGCCCTATCAGGTCCCAGTGAAGCCATTTCCTCTGGACTTTGTTCCCATCTTAGATGCTGTGGCCGCCACTGCCTTCCCCTGTCCTAGCAGGGGACAGGTGTGCTTCCAAGTCAAAGAGTTGGCGATGCGTCCCTTCCCCACCGGCAGCCCTGGGCCCTGGGCACTTGGCACTTGGCCAGGGTTTACGACAAGAGTCTGAGTCTCCACCGCCTGGTGGCCTTGGGGCCCCGGCCCACGCCTGCCGACCTGTTCACAATGGACGTGTGTCCTCGGAACACCTGCAGGCACTGGCCGGTCAGCACGTCCCACTTCCTGATGGTGCGGTCAGCGCTGCACGTGAAGGCGGCCTCGTTCTCCAGCTGGCAGAAGGTCACGTAGCTCTCGTGCCCTGCAGACGAGCGGGGGACGTGAGCCGACCCCGGCAGGCCGGCTCCGGGGTTTCCTTCTGGGAAGAATGTTTGGGACAGGGAGGAAGGGAAGGAAGCAGGGGGCAGGAAGCATTTGAGACAAGCCAGGAACTGAGGCCAAAGGCGTGGCACCCCGGGGCTGCTGCCCACTCCCCTACCCGTGCCTCGGTTTCTGTGCGACACGGGAGAGTGACTGACAGTGCCATCTGTTGCACAGACTGAGCAAACGCTAGGCGTTAGCTGGTCTTACGTTTGAGGGGAACCGCGGTGGCAGATAGAACTATGGGCCCGGTGACGTCAGGTCCCAGTTCCCAGAACCTAGAAATGTCACCTCACTTGGAAAAAGACACATCTGCGGATGCAGTTGAGTTAGGGACCTTGAGATGGGGAGGTTAGCCTCGAGGACCAGGGCTGGCCTCGGGCATTATTAAGCAGCCCCAGGAGACCTCAGGTCCCCATCACAGTAGGGCCCGTCCTTCGGGCAAAGGTGTCTCCACCTCAGACGACAACTTTCAATAGCAGACTGAAGCTGGAAAATTCAGGGACCAGAAAAATCAACAGAAACAAAGGAAGGTTAGACCTAAGAGCCAATTCACCGATGAGAACACGGACAAATTAAAATAATCCACAGGTTTGGGAGACGTATATATTACGCCAAGGAGTTCGATCAAACTTTAAACTTTCACTTAAATATCTGGGATCGGGGAGATGGGGATTCAGAATCTCCAGGGAGGTTTCAAACTAATTCACACTTTGTTTTTGACCCTGGGCTTAAGCTTAGTTACCCTTGGAAGACCTCAAACTCCACTTCCTGGATTCTAAGAAACAATTTTTTTTTTTTAATGAAGCAAGAAAGGTTTTTCAGTCTTCTTGAGTAGCACACGCCAAGCCCCTAAGAAAACAACGTGTGAACGAATCAAATAAACACTCGGAGAAATTGCGGATCATGTTTCACTCAAAATACACGTCCGTTGAAAACGTTGAGGGCACAATGTGTTTGGCAAAATACGGCTCAGCTTTTTGCTAACCCCAAAGCGTTTATAAAAGATGTGAAGATTGTCAACAAACGTTCCCCGAGACCCGCTCCGTCAGCACTGTGAGAAGCAGCTACCCTGGAAGGCAGCCAGGGTGTCCTGGGGGCAGGTAGATGTCCCCTGAGTTGGCCCCCCAAGGCTCGCCTCGCTGGACCCTGTGTGGTGGGGCGCTAACCCCGCCCCGCCCCCACCCAGACAGGCTACCTGGGGAATGTCTCCCCCATCCAGGCTGTGCCTTCCCATCTCAAAAGCATCTTGACAGCAGGAAGGCAGAGTGCCAAGTGTAAGTGTAAATTAGGACAAGAAAAACACTGAGAAACGCTCGTATACCAGTACACCTCTGCTCAGCGAGACCGTAGCCATGAGACCAGGGATGCTGAAAGACCACACGATGTGGGACCACTTTTATGACACATGGAAGTAAAAAAAGAAAGAAAAAAAAAGGTATATATGTTGATTGTGAATCAGTAAAAATATAAACACATAAACGAAGACGTAAGAGGTGATAACAAAAAGAAGTTTCTCGATGTAAAAAAATCTCATCTCTGAAGCTGGCCTAGGCTGACCCTCTGCCCTCCCCGGGGGGGCCTGGCCCTGAGCGGGCTGAGGCTCCCTGCAGGGGTCAAGGCTCCCCGGTGGCCAAGCACCCACCCGGCATCTGAGAACTCAAGCTGAGCGCGTCCTGGCTCCGAGCCTGGCAAGCAGAGGGGCCCTGGGGGCTGCAGAGTGTGACCTTGACCCATGATCATGGCCATAGCCCACAGTCCAGAGACGGCTCCACTGCCCCAACGCCTGCGGGGTCACCAGAGGAGCAAGGCCCATGCTGACCCCGGGGATGGATGATGGCAGGCATGAGGGAGGGAGGGCCCCGTTGGCGTCTCCAGGGAGGACAGTGCCTTGGCCTCGAGCTGTTGGAATTGTGCAGAATAAGCAAAAAAGCCCAACTAAAAATATTTTCGAAGGGCTGAGGAGTGCAGATAAGATGCAGTCATTATGTTCAAAGAACATGCTGAGGCTCAGGGGTTCCTGCCAAGGCCCTCCCCCGCCCGCTCCCTGCCCGCACACCCTCCACTCGCTGCAAGTTCAGAGTGCCCCTGCCCATGCAGGAGTGTCTCAGCTTGGGGACCGGGGGTCGCTGGTAGCAGGTGGCCTGGGGTGGGAAGGCCGAGCTGGATCACAGCGTCCACTCGCATGAAGAGCGGGGCCTCCTCCTACCCTCTGCTGTCCCTGGAGAGTCTTCTGCCTGTCCCTCCAGAGACCCCGCCCCTTCTCCAGCCTGCTCCCTGCAGGGCCCCCTCCCCCATAGCCCACCCCCACAGCCACCCCCACTGCCCGCAGGGCTCAGACAGCTGGGAGCCCCCGCCAGGGACTTGATATGATGTGACAGGGACCCAGGGTAAGGCTTGTTTATATCCACCTCCCACGAGTAACTACACAAACCTATGGGATAAGTATTTGTAAAACTCGTATGAAACTCCTGCTACTGCATCCACTTTCCCAAGATGCTAAACTATGGATGATGGGGCAGAGGAGAGCAGGGCAGGACCGTGGGATGGGAGAGGGGTTCGAATTTCAGCTCTACCCCCCACTGGCTGTGTGACCCCCCCCCCCGCGATACTTAACCCTGGGCCTCAGTTTCCCTGTCTGCACCTGTGGCACAGCAGCGGTGTGAGGACTGTACGCTGTCGTGCTCGGTACTGCCACCCCTACCAAGCCCTGGGTGCTACCCTCACTGCCCCGAGATCTGTCTGGGCAAAGGCGACCCGCCAGGGGGTGGGCCCAGGGGAGGCGCTGCCGAGCTGAAGAGGAGGCGGCATAGGCGCGATTTCTTTTTGTTCCTTAAAACTTTTGTGATGGCAATGAGTTCGCGCAGCGGGGTGACAAGTGACCTTCGGCCCCGCAGAGGGCGCCCCTTGGCCCACTGACCCCCATCGCGGGCAGCTCTGCACGCGGCACCCCTGCCCCCCGCGTGCGCGCGGCTGGTGGGATGTGGGCCGGGGAGGGTGGGGGCCGGGTTCCAGGGGAGGGGACCGCGCGCGGGCGGAGGGGACGGCCGAGGGGACCGCGCGCGCGGGCGTACCTTGCAGCAGGGCGCAGCACCGGCCGTCCGCGGCGCTCCACAGGCGGGCCGTGCCGTCCTCGCTGGCCGTGAGCAGGCGCTGGCCGTCCGGGCTCAGGCTGAGCCAGTTGATGCCCCCGCGGTGCTCGGCGCAGACCCGCAGCGCCGACGCGCCGCCCCCCATCCTGCCGGCGGACGCGGGAGGGGGCTGCGCCCGCTAGCGAGCGGCGCCCCGACAGGCACGGTCCCCGCGGCTGCGCGCCACGGCCATCGCGGGGGGCCCGGGCGCCAGGCGTCTGCAGGGACACGGGGTGCGGCGGGGTGAGGCGGGAGACCCTCGCTCCTGCGCAGCCCGCCCGGCCTAGGGTCCGCCCATCCAGAGGGGGCTGCGCTGCGAGGCCGCCCACTTGGGGACAGTCCTAGCCTCAGGGGCGTAGCGCGCCTCACTTCCCCGCAGCCCCTCGGGAGACCCGCACCCCACCTGAGGAGGCCACGCCCTCCGGGCGCGGGTGGGCGGGGCCGAGGCGCCTCGGGGCGCGCTGCGAAGCCCGGGGAGCGGGCGGCTGGGGACCTGGGGAGCCCCGCGCGCTGTCCCCGGCGCACGCCGCGCGCTCGGGGCGGCCAAGTGCGGAACAATACAGGCCAGCCCGGCTCCTCCTCAGAGACCACCCCTCACCCCGTCCCCTCCCACTTCCCCGGCCTGCGCCCCCGCCCCCACACCGTGCTCCCGCGGGCCTGCTCGGGCCCTGTCCCTCGGGACCCACCTCGACCACCGCCCCAGCACGGGGTCAGCGCTCTGCTGTGACCCTCCCAGCTGCCCCGGGGGGGCCCTGGGCTCCCGCCCCCTGCCACGCGCGCGGGGACCCAAGGCCGGGCCTCGGGACAGAGGGTCCCGGCGCGGGGGACGCGCGCGCGTCCTCCGGGCAAGTCTGCTCCAGCCAGGCGCCCAGTCCCTAGGGAATTGGGGGGTACCCCCTTGTTGGAGAGCGCCCTAGTTCCCCCCTCGCTGGGAAATCACGCGCACACCCCAAATTCTAGAGCAGCCCCGCCGGGGTGCGGGGGACGGACCGAAGGCGGGGGCGGAATGCAGCTTTCCGGGGAGGCCTGGGCTCCCCCCTCGAGCGGCCGCCGCGCCCCGGCGGGTCCTGTGCTGGGGGCGTGGGGCCTCGCCCACCAAGCCAGCGCCCCTCGGGCGGCCCACCGAGCTCTCCGCACCCGGGGGCTTCGGTCGGCTGGTTCCCATTAGGGCAGTTCCGGTGCCGGCTCCGCGGGGGGCGGGGTGGGGCGCCATCCCCCACCCCCCAGCTCGGATCCTCCAGGTCCTAAAGGCAACAGGATTTCCCGAGAAGCTGGCGGGGGGCGGGGAGGGGGCAACCTCGGTCGCATTTGCGATTGTGCGCTGGGGGTGGGACGGGGCGGGGGACATGGGGGGCTTTGGAAAGCCAGCCCTCATCGCGATGACCGCACCTTCTCCCAGAGGCTGACCCTGTCCGGAGGAAAACGCCGTAGTGGGGTCCCTCGGGGCGCTGGGCCGTTTGTTCCCCAAGCGGCTTAAGGCGAGAAACCCACACTCTGTGAACCGGCTTGCGGCTCAGCTTACGGAGCAGGGCCTCACTGGGTAGGCAGTGGGGACCGCTGAAGGGTGGGTGCTGGTGGCAGTGGGATGTGGGCTCATGGGGAGACGCTGGTGGAGGACGGTTGAAGGGAGGCGGGAGGGGGCTGTCGTGACACAGCAGGACCGGAAGTCAGAAAGCGACAGGGTATTCCAGGGGCGACTCTCCAGAAAGGAGCCGGTGGCACGGAGGGAGGACTCAGGCTGTCGCCTTTACCACCTGCAAATACGCAACAGTGTTGTGCCATTAAAAAAGGCCAGCTCTGGGAAGCTTCAGTGTTATTACCACTATTATTAACGTTTGGAGGACAATTATCAGAGAATTAAATAACACACGGCCACATGCCCTTAGAACCCTGTGTATCCGTGTGCCCAGCGCTGTCAGTGTTGCCAGAGGGGTGCCACCAGCCTTGGGCGCCAGAGAGTCCCAGCCTATGCGTGAGGTCCCAGAGCCAGGCTGAGCTGGATCCCTGGGCTCAGGTCGGCCCCACTCCCCACATCCCCGCATTCTGGGAACGATGTTCAGTCTCTCCAAAAGGGTCACTGTCCGTTAGATCAGGTTTCAGGTTAAAAAGGAAGCAGGCTTGGAAAAGCAAATCTCCCTCTCATGCCAAGAACATGAAAATCTCCTTCGTCCTGGCCACTGCCTCCGGCTGCTGGCCTCCAACTCCGGAGTCAGGCCCTTAGAGCCAGAGGTGCTGCTCAGAGAATGGCCCAGAGGGAAGCGGGGAGTCTGGGCATGTGTATGGCTCTCCGAGGTCACCCCACGCTCGGGACGGAATGTCTGGGCCTTTCCCGGGTGTCTGAGCAGGGCACAGCTGGTCTGTAGTATGAATGCCAGCTGGTAAACATCCCATCTCCTCAAATTTTCATTTTATCTCACCCACCCACTCTTCCCCGCAGCTTCCGAGAAATGTCCGAGGTTTACCCGACAAAGGGAAGACAATTTTAAAACAGCCTTCGGAATCCATCAGCTGTGACGTCCACCTCTGGCCAAGGTGACTGGGTTAGACTTCGCCCCTCCTGCCTCCAACCGGAAACATTCAGAATAACACACAAAATGTATGAAGCAACAGTTTCCAAGACGACAGATTCCAGGCAATGAAGGACAGTAGTAATTCCTGAGAGACGGGGCGGGGGGGGGGGGGAAACGGGGTGAGCCCTATGACCAGCTCACTGCCCCGAGAACATTTCCAGAACACAGAGCAGGAAGGCAGAACCCAGCTGGAGCCCAGTGGACTCCCTGAGTTGAGGCGGCGACAGCCAAGCATCCGGGAAGAATGAAGTGGCTAGAGATGGCAGGACAGAGCGCCAGAGAGGACAAACCGATCGACAGCCACAGAAGGTCCCCACCCCACGGGCAGCTGGAGCCTGATCAATACATGCGGGAGAGGAAAGTACTCGAGGTGGGAAAAGATATAGAAGAAACGGCCCAACCCCCACCGGGGGCTCCAAAGGGTGCAGCAAGGACACGAAAACAGTTATTATACCTGCATGCGTGCCGTGTGCTCCAAAGGTGACGTAGAAGCACGAGAGAGTCCCATTTCTGGAGATGAAAACAGCATCTGAAATTAAACAGCGACCACCCAGCAGACTGGGCGTGACAGGATGAAATAAATATTGGTCACCTTGAAGACACAGCACCGAACACTGTCGAAAATGAAAATCAGAGAAAAAAAGAATTTTTAAAACGTACGAGCAGCAGTGAGCCGTGGGACAACGTTGAGCTGCCTAATATACGAGTAACTGGAGTCCCTGAAGAAGAGGAGAGAAAGGAGAGAATAAAAAAAATATATATTTGAAGAAATAATGGCTGAGAGTTTCCAAATTTGGTAATCATTATCAATGCACAGATGCAAGGAGCTCACCAGGAAACACAGGATACACGGGCTCCATCGAGAATTACGTATCATCCGAATACCCCTAATATCTACTCTGAAAATTGAATTTAGAGTTAAAACCTTTTCGCATAGAAAACTCGAGGCCCTTACGGTTTCACCGGGGGATCGTGCCAAACGTTTCAGGAAGAAATAACATCGGTTCTCCACAAATTCTTCTAGAAAATCGAAGAGGAGGGACTATTTTCTCCAGTCATCCCATGAGGCTAGTATTACCCTGATACCAAAATCAAAGACATCATAAGAAAAGAAAGTGGCACACCCATATTCATCACGCGCCTAGATGCAAAATTTCTGAACAAAACGTTGGCAGTCGAGGTCGACATCAAAACCAAGTGAGATTTATTCCAGGAATTAAACGTTTTGATTTAACGTTCAAAAGTCGACTAATATCATGGCAGAAAGATAGAAATATAGACCAATGGAATAGAATTGAGAGCCCACAAATAAACCCATGCATCGAAGGTCAAACCATTTTCAACAAGGGTGCCAAAGCAATTCAAAGAGCTAAAGAACAATCTTTTTAAAACCTGGTTTCGGGACAACTGGACAGCACACATAGAAGAACAAATTTGGACCCCGTACCTCACACCACGTACAACATTAACTCAAAATGGATCACAGCCCTGACTGTAAGAGCTAAAACTAGAAAACTATTAGAAGAAAACATAGGTGTACATTGTCCTAACCTTGGATTCAGAAATATTTTCTTAGATACGACACCTAAAGCATAAGCAAATAAACTAGATGGAAAATAAAATAGATGGAAAAATAGGATTTCATCAACATTGAAAAGTTTTATGTTTCAAAGCACACTATCAAGAAAGTGAAAACTCAGGAGCATTTGAGATCTTGCTTCCCAGCATATGTCAGCGGTTTGGCCCAAATAAACTCTTATAAAAAAAAAAGAAAGAAAGTGAAAATTCAATCTATGGATTAGGAGAAAACATTTGCAAACCATATCTCTGATGAGGGTTTAGTATCTGGAATATATTAAAAAATACACACACGCGCGCGCGCACACACACACACACACACACGAGACTCTTACAACGTAACAACAAGAAGACAACTAACCCAACTTAAAAATGTGCAAAAAATTTGAATAGACCTCTCTCCAAAGAAGATCTATAAATAAATAATCAGCACGTGAAAAGATGCTCGCCATCGCTTGTCATTAGGGAAATGCAAATTAAAACCACCATGAGAGACCAGACATACCTATTAGAATGACTAAAATGAACAAATCTGATCTATGAACAAATCTGATCCGTCCAAAAACTTCTCGTTGGCAAGAACGCAGCACCGCTTTGATGAGACTATTAAGACGGCATGAGCCCTTCGGAAAAGGCTGGCAGTTCCTTAAAGAGTTAAAGGCACCTACTGTGTGACTCATCCATTCCTCTTTCCCCAGGAGAAACGAAAGCATGTGTCCATAGGAAGACGCACACATGCATTTTCATAACAGTTTTATTTCCGATCGTCACAAACTGGAAATGACCCAAACGTCATCTGCGGAGCTTAGCTGAGCTCCTCCGTGGGGGACTGCATGCAGCCTCACCCTCCGTGTGGCCAAGTGTGGCCTGCGGGGGATGTCCTCTGGCCGCGGCCACCAAGGGAGCCGTGACAACGAGCAAGGCTAGTAGAACCCTTTCTACACCCTATAGCCCCACAAAACATGAAACAAACAAAAATTCCTATGCTACTGGAATCTTCCTATGATCTCACTGTGGTCGAGTGACAAGGACAAGGCAGCACTCTGGTCAACACACTGTGTCATACCTTTGACCCTCCCTAACAGCTTCTCGACGTACATATTACCTTCCTGATTTTACTGACGGGGAAACTGAGGCCTGGCAAGGTGAAGGAGACGAAGTCACTCAGCTAGTGAGTGGAAGATTTTGAATCTGTCATGATCCAAGTCTAAATGAGGTGTCCGTCGGATGACAGGGAGCCAGGTTGCATAAAAGGATGGGGCCCGCCCCTCTGTGCCTACAATACGGAAGGGTCATGGTCCTGCCTTTCTCTTCATTACATTTTCCTAGAGAGAGACCTTGGGTCGGAGGGCGTGCGTGTGCGTGCACGCTCGTGTGCACGCGTGTGTGCGTGCGTGTGTGGCTAGGCGGGCCCACGAGGGAGCCTGGTTCAGCAGCATCTGTTTCCATTCATTCCGGAAGATTTCCACAGCTGCCCACGAGGCGATGCCTTCGCTCGCTCCCCGTGTGGGTTGTGCAGCCAAGTTGAATGCTACGGGTGTTGTTAATCCAACGGAGGGTGTTTTACATGAGGTTGGTGTCCTTCTAAAGGGAAGCCAGGGCCAGGCGTGTCCCGCTCTGCACCTGCCTTGATTTTGCTGGGAGCGGAACCAAGGTCGGGGGAGGGGGCGGTGACCGGAGTCGTGTAAAAGCTTTGGTTGCAGCTAAAAACACTGAGCTTAGTGGGATGAAGCAAGGAAAAGGGATTCGCTAGGTGATCAGGTGAAGGAAGACACACACCTCGGGCTTAAAGATGGCCAACAACTAGGGAAGGGCCGGGCTCTCGGCCGCCAGAACTTGTGACTCTGCCTCTAGGAGGCCAGAGCTGACTGGTGGCCCCGGTGGCCCTCTCTCCCGCTGTGACCTGGCACCAGATTTAATTTCCAAGGAGAGAGAATTTAGTTGCTCGAACTAGAGTTTAATGATTTGGTTGTGACGGCATCAGCAGGATCGCAGCCATCGTGTTGGGTCTGACAAGTCACTCACCGCAGGCCACGCCCCGGCGGCCCGTCGCTCACCCACGGACGGTCACCCCTCCTCCCGTGGCTGTGGTGCCAGCAGTGCGCCTGCTCCCCAGGGACGCCCCGTGTGGACCTCACAGGCGCCGCGGCCCTTCTTGAGGGCGGCTCCCCGCAGGAAGTGCTTGGTCGCATAGAAACAGTTTTGCTGACTCTAAGTGGCTTCTGAGTGAAAACGGGGCAGCCCCACGCCTGGGATGAGGGCCGGACGGCACCGTGGACACCCGACCTGTGCCCAGGAGCGAATCCCTTCATCTCTCGGGGACCTCGGTGTCCTTACTTGTCAACCAGGAGCCGCGACACTTGTCCTGCCCTCCTGACAGGTCACCGTCCCAGGCTCTTGGGTGTGTGGCTGCGGCCAGCGGACACCCTGCCCGCCCCTTCTCTGCTCCAAACCGCCGTAGTGTCCGGGGGGGTCGTTTCGCCTCCTCCTGGGAATCCCTTCCCATTTTTCTCCCTCAGGGAGCCACGCAGAAGGTGGCCTTCAAGGTTGTACAAAAACCTCTTCCGTCTTTCTCTTCAGCTGTGAAAGAATAACATACCCACCTCATTCTCTGTAAAAACGGCTTAGTGCAGGGTCTTGGGGCGCAGTGACCGTTCAGTAAATGCCAGCTATTTGCCGTTGTTAGCACGTACCCACAGCCCGGAGGGCCGGGCCCTGCTTTCCTAGGCCAATTAGATGCGCTTAGAATTAGCTAAACGTTCCCGGGTCGACAAGGGGTGTTCGAATCCCCCCCCCCACACACAGAAGGTTTACCTTGGCGCCAGGCCCTTGGCCTAGCCCTACGGGGTGCTGTGAGCAAAACTCCTAGGAAACGTGCTATTTTCTTTGCAGGAGGGATGATGGATACGTCGAGGACTCAGCTCGCGAAAGTCGGCGTGAGTCCTGGGGACCCGAGCAAGAATTTTCTCTCTGGCGGGAGTCCCAGGCACTGCTGAGCTCGTCCTGGGAAACGAGTTTTTTTTTATCTTTTGGAGCCGGCATCGTGGAGCCGAGCCTTTCTTTGTTGCTGGCCATGAGTCCCATCTAGCGAAGATTTACGAGCTTGCCCCCGCCCCCCACACCCCGGATAATAGTGTGGATGCTGACCTCACACCGGGGTCACCGTTTTTTCCTACCATTTTCAAGGGTTTCTTCACATACCCTTTCTATCCTGCTTTTTGAGTAAGATGAAACCCTTCCAGCCCCTCCATGAGGAGTAAGGTGGCACTGGGGGTCCCCTCTCTGCGTGCAGGGCTGCTGCCGTCTCTGGAGGGCCCCCCTCCCGCCAGCCTCAGCAAAGGATCTCCCCCAGGAAGCCCCATTTCGTGGGTGGCACCCATTCCTGTGGCCGGCCCTCTGGTTGGCCTGGGCCAGCTGTGGAGTGGACACACTGTCCCACTCCCTGTGGCCGGCACCCAGGGACAGCGTCCCCAATCTTCTATGGCAGAGGGACCCAGGAGATGAATATCTTAGCCCCACATTGGGGGTGTTGGGGGATGGGCAGGGCGTGTGGAGAGAGGGTGTGGTTTGGTCATTGTACCCGCTCCCCTGACTTGGATGCCCCGACCTGGGCAGCCCTGCACAATCATTGCCAACCCCCCTCCAGCTGGACACGGACCCTCCCGCCCGGTGGACAGCCCCCCGCCACAACCCTCCACTTAGGGTGTCCTGGGTGGGCAAGGGCTCGGAGCAAGCCCCCACACACGCTGAGTGAAGGGGCTGGTCTCAGCGTCCACCGAGGCCTTCTCCAAACCTGCAGGCCCCTCCAGGGACCCGAGCCCGCAGGCAGAGCCCCCCACAGGACAGCGTCAGCAGACTCCGGGATGCTTTCAGTGCCTGACTCCGGGAAAGGCTTAGCCGTGGGCAGCGGGGGGCGGGGCCAAGGACTTGGCTAGAAGGAGACCATGTTATAGTCCAGGCCTGACACCCGCCACCCAAGGCACTCTCTCCAGCGTCCCCAGGCTGCCCCCCAGATATTTGTGCGGCCGAGCAAGGGCCGGGGACTCAGGAAGTCGGGGTTCGGCCAGGTCCTCACCTAGGTTCCCTGAGTCACCCTGTGGAAGGGACACTCCTCTTCCCATTCCCCAGCTGTCACCGCATGGCGTTCAGAGAGCAGTAGGAAGGTGACCTACTCTTCCGGTAAGGGGAGGGGAGGGCAGGTAAGACCCGCAGAGTCCTCTGGAGTTTGGGGGGGTCTTTCCACTAAATTAGCTCCCCACAGCCCTCAGCACGCCAGCCACGGGGAGCCGGAGTTCGGTTTTTATGGTGGTAAAATACACAGGACGTAAGGTTTACCGTCCGAGCCACACTCAGCAGCATCGTGCACACTCGCGTGGGTGTGCAAGCGTTGTGCACACTCGCGTGGATGTGCAAGCATCACCATCGTCACCTCCACGACCTTTTTATCTTCCCAAACTGAAACTCTGGAGCTAAGTTGTAAAATTCTCTCATTCAACGTTTTTTTTAAATTGAAAATCCATGAGGTTTTCTGGACTCTGGAGGGGAGGCCCCCAGCAGAGGATGTGGGGGGGCCGTGGGCCTCCGGGGACCAGCGGGCGCACCTGGAGGGGGCTGGCAGGGAGGCTCCGGGAAGGGGACCAAGGGACAGAGCACCCCCCCCGGGGACCAGCCCTCTGCTGCAGGGGGATTCAGGGGGGATGTTTTCCTTGGGGTCAGACTGGGCCCTGATAAACACTGCGAGCCAGACCCTGGTCGGTGGGGGAGGCGGGACAGAGGGCCCAGGACACTAGACACGGCCGGTGAAAGCCCCAGCTTCCCAAACCACAGAGCGGGGACAGAAATATGCGAAGCATGCGACTTTCTTCAGATGGCGCGCTGGCCTCCTGGACCGACTTCAGAGGAATCACCGGCCTCCCCACAAGCCTCCTGCTGGGAAGCTCGGTCTCCTTTCAGACAGAAAGCAGATCTGCTGACAGATTAGGGAACCGGGGGCTGGGGCGAGGGGGCGGCTACCCGGGAGCAGAGCCCATAGGGGAAGCATTAAATCACCAGCTAATGAGGGGCCGCCAATGGTCAGGGCTGGGGACGGGAGGACAAGTCCAGGAGGAAGCTGGCAACGCACGCTGGGAAGGGCTTCCAGGCCTGGCCCGAGCAGTGGGCAGGCTTCCCTTGGCAGCGGGTCTCATCTGATCCCCGTGAAGGGGTTGCTGTGACTCGCCTCGCCGTACAGCTGGGGAAACCGAGGCACGGAGCAGCCAGCGCGTCCGAGGTCACGTTCTCGTGAGTCATGGAGAGAGGTCCCGGGGTGCAGGTGGCTCAGAGCCGAGACCCAGAGCGTGTGCGCGGTCTCTCCCATCTCTCCCGCGATGCGGACGCCGCTCCCCGCGCCCCCGAGGACTCGGGGGCCCTAAGGGAGCATGTCACGTGCTGCTGAAAACCACTCTGGTGGTTTGCCACCGTACACAGCTGGAGCAGCAGATACGCCAGCGGCGATGTCACAGAGCAGGGAACTGAGGCGGGGAGAGGGGGTGGGGTCGTGTTAGAGGCTGACGTGTGGCACCCCCACCCCCACCCCCGCCACGGTTCATATGTTGAATCCAATCCTGGGACCCTCAGGAGGGGACAGTGTTCGGAGGCAGGGTCTTTACAGTGGTAACTAAGCTGAAATGAGGGAGGAAGGGTGGCCCTGACCCAGTATGACCCTCGTCCTTGTAGGAGGGGATTAGGACACAGACACTCGTGGGGTGGGGAGAAGGCCCTGTGAAGACACAGCGGGAAGGCAAGGAGGGGGCACTCGCCTTCTGGCCTCTGGAACTGTGGGGACCGCGATTCTGTTGGCTAAGCGCCCCCCCGTGGGCGTGTTTGTTACAGCAGCCGAGCTGACTAATACATGCACTTTGTGTCCAGATCCTGCCTAAGTGAGTGGAGAAGGCAGGCCCTGCCTCCTCCCGCGAGCCCGCCCCAGGTCAGGTCGCCCAGCTTCTATGCCTCCCGGGTCACAGGGACGACGCTTGGAGTGTCCAGTTGCTCCCGGGTGGGGTTACTGTTAGTTTAACTATTGTACAACGTACCTACATATGCGAATGTGAGGTGTGACAGAGTGAGTGGGGCGAAGGGATCCCAGCCACCCATCTGGGCTTAAACCCTGACCGCTGCGTGACCTCAGCAAGCCGCTTCGAAGGACCGTGTCTGGCTGTTCCCTTCTGCAGTAGCGATCACAAGCACGTCACGATCTTGGTGTTGGGCACAGCGAGATAAAATCATACTGCTCGATTCTGCTAGTGCACAGTGTGGCATAAAGTCAGCGCTCAATAAATGCACAATGATGCCACCATCATCGCCAACAGGGGGCGGCGGGGTGTGGGATCCTAGGAGCCGGGGGCCATCCTCCTCCCGCAGAGCTGGCATAGAGGTTTGGGGGGCCGGGCCGGGCGTCGGACAGCTGCAGGGCAGACCAGAGGAGCAGGGGGAGGTCGACCAGCTGACCGGAGTGTGGCTGGGCTCCCAGAGAGGCCCCCCTGCCCCCCAATGCACTAGCAGAGGAATGAAAAACAAGAGCTTGATCTTAATCAAACTTCCCGACTCTGACGCGGTGACATAACATGTAAGTGTCGATTCGTTCCGGGCCTGGAGGTTCGGGCTGCTCTGCTGTTCGTTCCGTGGTGGTTTGTTGAGAAGGTCGTGGCCCGAGCCCTCTCCTGCAGGGAGGTGGGCTGGACGGAGCCGTGGGGCCTGGTGGCCCCCCGTCCAGCAGGGCCGGCCTCCTAGAGCTCCATTCTCTGGGGTGCAGGGGAAGGAGGTGGGCTGCGGGCTTTCAGGGTACAGGGCACATGCTTTGTGGACCCCATCTACAGACAACAGAGAGAGGGGCAGCCCCTTCCCCTCCAGGTGGGGGACAGCCACCCTGTGGCATGATTTAGGGGGTTCCCACAGCAGACTCTGGTGGCCCCGCACCTTTGCCACCCAGCTCTTGGTGGGCATCGTCCTGGGCGGCCTGTGGGGCCCTCGATGGCTCCCCTTTCCTCACATCTCTCTCAGTGGGGGGTACGGGGGTGGTGCCCGGAACTGGGACAATCCTCGTCTCCTCCACGCCAGCCCCGCTGCAGAAGCCACCCCCTGGGCTTGTAGCTTTTCTTTCAGGGACCCTGTTATCCCCCCAACCCCCAGCCCCCCAAGTCCAGGTTCCACCAATCAGCCTAACTGCACGTCTCAATTCCAGCTTACGATTTGTTAATTCTGGGGTTCAGCTGCTTTCCCATGGGGGCCCTGAGGGAGGGGCTGGCCTGGAGGGAGGGGATGGTCCCCAGTGGGGACCCCCTTCACCTGCTGGGAAAAGCACAAGCAGGATATGTGGTGGGGAGGGGGTGGGAGCTGGCATGGCAGGTCAGGAGGCTGGCCGTGGGGACAGGGGACCCCAGAATGGCAGAGTGCGGGGTTTGAAAGCTGGACCCCGAGCTTGATCTGGTGGTCGGAACCCTCGCTGGTGGTCGGCACTGTCCCCGCCCGGAGCCCTCTTCCGGCCAGGGCCTTGCTCGGTGCCGTCAGGAGTGGACCTCCTTGGGTCCCCCACTTCCACGAACCCTGTCCAGGTGTCCAGTGCCCTTGTGTCCCAGGAGCCTGGGCCATGGGGGAGGACATCGGCCAGGTCCCCTCTCCAGGAAACGCGTCGGTGGACATGTGAACGCAGGTCAGTCCAGGCAGCTCTGGCGTTCAGGATCCCTGCGGGGGCTACCCTGGGCCTCCCCCCATGCCCGACAGGCTCCCCACTCTGGGAGGGGGTGCAGGACACGGAAGTGTGGGTGGGGAGGCGTTCAGGGTGGGGACCCTCTTGTTCCCAGAGGTGCCACCACCTCCAGGACAGGCTCCGCCCTCCCTCTCCACTGGGGGCGGAGCCCACTGCCGCTAAACTCAGCAGGGTGGACCCCCCTCCCCGCAGAGTGAGGGGAGCATGGCGCTGGGTCTGCCCGCCCTGTGAATGGGTGGGGGTCGGAGCAGAGCCTGCACCCCCTTCAGCCCTGAATGCTCCTTCCAAGCCCCATCCCCTCCATCCCCACAAAGCCCATGTTCATGAAACAGCCCCCACTCGGCTTCCGAGCACCCCCTCCCCCAACTTCTCTCTCCTTACAGGAAGTAAGGGGCGAGCGTCCCGGGGGGCCAGCCCATCCTTTCCTAATCCCCGAGGCCAAGGCTCACTCGCCCGGGGTCAGGCTTTTGGCTGCGGAGCAGAGCACGTGACCTGGCCGGCCTGCTGCTGAGTCAGGGAGAGGCAGCTGGGAGGGGGCGTCTGCCTCGGAGCGGACCACCGCACACGCCGGCCCCTCCTCCCGCCACCGCCCCAGCCTGGCCCCAGCCACCTCTCCCTCCATCCCCCGACAGCTGGGAGGGGGCTGGACTCCACCACCTTTAGGTCCCTTCCAGCCCGGTGCTCCCCAGGGGGCACCTTCACCCTCGGGGTGCCCCGGGCTCCCTGCCTGGGGCTGCCCCACCCGGCTCCCCGCGGTCGGGAGGGGACAGAGAAGTCACTCAGGCCAGCTCACTCTCCACTTTCGAGACTTTTATTCCCCACGGGCCCCAGTCCCCGGGGGGCAGGGCGGGGCCGCCCCTCTCGCGGGCCCCCCTCGGGTCCGGGCCGGGCCGCGGACGGCGGGGGCGGCTAGAAGAAGTTGACCACCCTGCGGAGGGACTGGACGCGCGCGCTCGGGGCCTCCCAGTCGGAGAAGCTGCGGAAGTCGCCGCGCTCCACCAGGTACATGCGCCCGCGGTAGTTGGGCTCCTCGTACAGGACCCACCTGGGGGCGCGGGCGGAGGAAGAGGGGGCGTGGCGTCAGGGCCGGTGCCGAGCCAGGGGGCGCCGCCCGTGGCCGGCTTCCCCTTCCCTCCCCGCCCGGCCCGGCAGCACCCGCCCCCTGCCCGAGCCCTCCGCTCACCCCGGGGAGCACGGGTGGCCCCAGTCCCGCTCTTGGCTTATTTCCTGCCCCTCCGCCCCCTGTCTTGTCCTTGTTCTCTGTGCTGGGGTCAGGGCTGGGGTCAGGGCTAGGAGTGACGTGTGCACTGGGGTTGCTCAGCAAAAGCTGACATTTTAAACTAAGCAGTCTGCGAGGGCCAGGGTGATTCCAGGATGCACACTCACACAAACACGTACACACACATGCACACACGCCCACGTGCGCACACATGCACATGCCTATGCACACACCCACACATGCACATGCTCACACGTATATGCCCACTCATGCACACGTGCACATACATGTACATATGTATGCACACATGCACACATGCACGCACACCCACACACGCACATGCATATGCACACACACATGCACATCTGCATGTGCACATCCTTGCATACATGCACACATACCTACGCATATGTACACACACACCCATGCACATTTACGCACACACACACGTGCACGCACATACACACATGTGTGTGCGTGCACGTGCACACACCCTCTGCCACTCTTTCCCGCTCCAATAAAGGACGGTTCGCACGGATAGCGCCCAGCACCTGGCAGTGTGCCCAGCACAGAGTGGGGACCAATTACTATTCACTCATCCAGCAACCCGGAGCCTGTTTCCACGCGTGTGCCTAGCACTGTTTTAGGGCCTGGAAATTCCAAAGTAAGCCCACACACGGGTTCGTGCCCCCAGGGACGTCCCCTGCAGTGCGGAACCAGCACGGGGAAGGCAGCTACGTGGAGGAGCCCGCCTCCCTTTCTGGGCCGTGGAGGGAGCCACCGTGCTGACTGGGGCAGGGGAGGCAGCTGAGGGAGGGACGGGCCCGGGGCAGGGGACAGGCAGCCCGCCCGCTGGGGTCTGACCCACCCCACGGCCTCTGACACCCACCGTGCAGGGCCCGGCTGGGCCTCTGGCCAGCGGCCCCACGGCCCCTACTCACGCTCCGTCCCCGTACACCTTGATGGCGTTGACACAGCTCTTGGCCCAGCCCCGGCTCTGGAGCAGCGGGCAGTCCTCCTGGAACTCCAGGCACTGGCCCGTGAAGTTGCAACCCTCGAAGACTTCCAGGCGGAAATGCTCCCCGTGCTGTGGGCCCCCCGGGGCGGAGGGGAGAGGGAAGGCCAGCAGGGCTGAGTCTCCCCGCCGGGCACGGGAGCTCTGCGCACCCCAGAGTGCGGGGCTGGGGGCCGTGGGTGCCCCCCTCCCCGACCCCTGCACCCGAACCCAGAGCTTCTGCTGCTTCTCGGACTCGAGATTTGGCTGGTTGAAAGGGGTCCGTCGCTTTAAAAAGCCGCAGAACCCCTGAATCAGCCCTGTCTCCTCTTTCTTCCACCAGAGAATTCTGAGGTGCAGCCAGAATGCCCGGGGGACAGTGTCCGGGCTCCCACCAAGGCTGGGGGCGCTGGGCCCCCTCCTGCTGCTCGGGCTGGGGACCCCTGCCCCAGCCACACCGACACATGCCTTTGCCCCTCCCCCCCACCCCAGGCCGCAGGCCCCGGGCAAGCCTCTAAACGATAATATTTTACAAACTGTAATAGAACCTTTTATCCCAACACGAAGCCAGAAGTCTAAAACGAATACAGAGACCCCGTCTGCGGAAATGCTGGCTCCCTGGGATGGGGACCCAGGTCTCCCTAGCAGATGCCCTGCTTCCAAAAGACAGAGGCGGGCCAGCTAACCCCCGCGCCACCGCTGGCCCCGAGGACAGCTCTCAGGAGAACAGTATTCCCGAGTCATCTAGGATGTGCCTCTATTTATATAAAGAGCGCTTTGCAAGACCCGGGCCAGCCACGTTCATCCTTTTTTCCCAGATGTCTGTGGCCTGGAGGACATACCGAGAAAGCCCGCTGACAACGGGAGGTGCCAAAGGCCAGCTGGTTTTGCAACCCGTGTAGAAAAGAGAGGGGGCCCCACGTAGGAGGCCCCTTGCTTGGGGTTCCTCAGATGTTCGCCAGCACCCCTGGCCCTGCGTGCAGGAGGTGGTTCCCTTGCAGACACATGGCTGTCATTCTCTGATGAGAGTGCTGACCCCTGACCTCAGGAGTCAGCCATCCCCCTCGCGGCCGCCCGGAACTCAGAGCAGGTTGGTGAGGACGTGTGACTTGGGAGAATTCTAGGGAATGGGAAAACCCAGCCCCAAATCCCACAGTGGGGACAACTGGATATACACAGTCCTCTGCTGTGGGGCGTGACACCCCTCGTTTGCTCTCCCACACACACTGGGCTGCACCGAGTGCTGGCAGCCACCCGCTGGCTTTTGTCCCCAGATTCCCACCGACTGGCCAGTGACGGAGCGTCCTCCGTCAGCTTTTCCACGGCTGAGCATCGAAGGGTTTTGAAAAATGCTCAGACATGACCTGCCTGGGTGGACCCACCCGGCCCAAGTCCACCTCACTCGGCAGCTAAGTGCTCCCCCACCTGGTCGCAAAGTCAAACTTCTAGTATTTCCGACAGCATTTTATGCGGAAAATTCAGCAAGCTTTTGAGATCAGAAACGTAAAGGGCTTTCCTGCAGCAGAGAGAGGCACCGGACGGCCTGGGCCTCGCCGAGTGGGTCTGTCCCCTCGCCGGCCACACACACACACACACACACACACACACACACACACACACACACACACGGGAGCGGCTGGGTCCCCACGAGGCCCCTCTCCGTCCTAAAGACGCCGCGGCCCCATCAGATCTTGATGCCAGGACGGCCGTGCTCCCGGATGCTTGTCCCACGACCTGCCCCGCCCCTGGCCACGCCGGCAGGAGGCCCCGCCCCCCACCCCCGGCGGGGAGAGAGGCCCACTCACCATCCCCACCGGCCGGCAGGAGCCCATGTGGTCGTTGTGGCCGTTCCAGCGGAAGAAGTCGGGGTAGTCGCCGTGCTCCAGGACGAACTGCGGGCCGCGGAAGTCGGGGTGGCCGAAGCAGACCCAGCAGCCGCTCTGCACGCGGATGGAGTTCACGCGGTTCATGAACCCCCGGTCCTGGAAGTTCTCGCAGTCCCCGAAGACCTCCAGCTTCCGGCCCGTGAAGTGCTTGCCCTCGTACAGCGTGATCTGGGGAGCCCGGGACGGCGTGGGGGAGGGGGGTGCGCGCGGGGTCACGGATTTCTCTCCACGCCGTTCCCGGGGGCCCCAACGCCCTCCACGGAACCCTGACCGTTCCCAGGAGCCCCAACACCCTCCACTGAACCCCGACACTCCATGTCACTGAAGCCCAGACCGGCTGCACACAGTAGGTGCACACAGTAGGTGCTGATGACGGGGTGACACCGGTGCTCGGCCCTCCCCCGCCCTGGGAGCTGGCTGGAGCTGACAGATTCCAGAAGAGACGTGGGCACGGGGGTCCCCCCCTTGTCCGGGGGCTCCCCTGAAAACGGGCTCCTTCCAAACGGCCACCGCAGATGTGACACTCGGTTTTGGTCGGCTGTTTTGAGAAGACGCTTCTCTGCAACCACGGCTGGGCCCCAGCACACGGTGCTCGGAGGGCTGGGTGCCGAGACCGGCCCCTCATCCAGAGGCTGCACCCCATGGCGCCCGGGCCCGGCCCGGCCTGTTGCGGGATTAACGGCTCAAAAGGGCTTTCTCAGTGCACCCTGGCCCTTTGCTTACTAGGCCACTCCTTTGGGTGACAGGTCAGAGCTGGAGTTTTACCAGCCGGGCGGGCAGTTCAGACACAGGGGCCTGTGGCCAGGTGGCACGAATGGGTTCTCCTTGTTCCCGAACTAAACAGCAGGAAGCACATCGAACCCCAACTCTTCCTGCCGAGGAGACTAAGGTTCCGGCCACCCAGTAGCTCCCTGGGTGTCGAGCATCGAGCTGACAGAAGGGCACCGGCATCGGGGGGACGACGTTCCCTGGGACCCAGGAATAGTCCTAGGCACCTATGCTGTCACCGACGGTGGCACAGCCCCCGGAGTTAGGCGTGGCTGTGTGCTTTCGCCAGAGGGACGTGTGTGTGTGTGTGCGTGTCCTGGCTCCCCCTTCCCTCTGCCAGTATCACTGTGTCCCCCCGGGGCTGCAGGCGAGGGGGTGCAGACCAGGACTTGGCCCTTGGGGTTGTTTGTCACTGGAGCGGAACCGAGCCTGTGCAGACTGATATAGTAACCTTGAGCGCAGCCCATGGAGACCAGAGGCTGTAACAGATTAACTAGGACGGGAGCTGAGGGAGGAGCAGGGATCCTACACAAGTCAGGTCTGGTCAAGGGCCCTGAGATGTCCAGCGGGGACAGACGGGTCACCCACAAGGTTCGAAGGTTCCTCGAATCTCAACGTTTTGCAGAGAACCAGCCCCCAGGGCCTGGAGGAAGGAGCAGTCTCCCCTGGCCGCACCTGCAGGGCAAGCCCCGGCCCCTCAGACCTGACCAGCTGCTGCTCCTGTGGGAGGGGGTGGGGGACCCCCAGAACCAGTGCTGGAGAAGTGGGGGGAAGGGACCCTCCCACCTCCCCCCGCGGAGAGAACGTCCTCCAGGGCTGGGCCCCCATTTCGTTAAGAAATTTAGCCAACTTTGCTCGCGATGGTCAGATGCCGAGGGCGCATCAAGCCACGGTCCCCCGCCCCCCACTCCGGGGCCACGACCCCCGCCCGGCGGGCCCGGCGTCGCCGGCAGGTCGCACTCACCTTCCCCGAGCGCTGCGCCATGGTGCCGGCCGGGCCGCCCCGCGCGCCGGCCCCCAGATATAGCGGGCGGCGCCCTGCTGGGTCAGCGCCCCCCGACAAAAGATTTGCTGGGCCGGCGCGTTAGCGCTGTCGGGCGTGTAAGCCCGCGAGGGGCCGCCCCGCCGCCGAGACGGGCCCACGGCGCCCGCAGCCCCGCGGCCACTGCGCCCGCGAGCCCCAGCCGCCCCCCAAGGCCCCCCATCTCCCTGACCGCAGCCTCGACGCTCCCGCTGAGCCAGCACCACACGGGGGTGGGGGCTGGGGGTGGGGCCGCCTCCCCGCTGCCCTTGGGGGGCGTCTCTACTCTGCTCGAGCCGCCCCTTCCCCCTCCCTCCCACGAAGCCGGCCCGGCCCGGCCCCTCCCCCTCCCCTTCCCACCTGGTTACTCTGAGGGCAAAGAAGGCAGACAGCCCCCGACCAGGCCTGGACCAGCCCCTGCCGCAGCCCTGGCTCAGCAAACAGCCCCCCGCCTTAGCCTTTCTGCCCCAGCAGTCCCCAGGCCGCGCCCCCCACCCCAGCGTCTCCCCCGCAGGTGGGCCGCAGCTCCAGGTCCCTCCTGCTCTCGCTCCTCCCCCCCTCCCCAGGGGAAACCAGCGCTCACCCTTGGTTCATTTGTCTCACCTGCCCTGCCCGGAGCTGCCCTCCTGGGGGGCCGCAGCGCTCCGCACCCAGACCCCCCAGATGACAAGGCCGGCTTCACAGGGACATGCAGCCCCCCTCCAGTGGGACCCTTCCTTGGGGCACAGACGCTCTGGGCACCTAACAGAGGCCGGAAGATGGTTGGCGGAGAGAACAGGCGACGAGGAGGCCTCGAGAAGCACAGCCCACTGCCGGGAAGATGAGATGTGGTCCCTGGGGGCTGGCCACCCCAGAGGCCAGCTCCGAGATGAGGAGGGGGTGTGCCCCTGCACCGGGGCGACCCCAGGAGGCTTCACGGAGGGAGGGGCAGAGGGTCCTGGCAGGTGGGGAGGGAGGGGACTGTGACGGGGAGCAGTCTGAGCTGTTCTCTGCAAAGAATATTCTCATCGCCATTTCTCAGACAGAGCACTTGAGGGCCAGGAGAAGGAGGTCGTGCAATTCTTTCGGCACAGAAGTGGCCTTGCCCTGTTCTGGGAGGCTGTCCCAGTATGCTGGTACCTGTGTGTCCCCCTCGCACCCACGGACCTCCCGGGATGCATCCACACCGGCCCAACCACACATCCCCATGTTGGCCACTGAACACGGGGCTTTTGGAGAAACATAATTAGAAACAACATCTCCCGGCCCAGGAAGCCCGTCCTTGAAGGCAGAAGGAACGCAAACCGTCGTGTCACTAAGAAGCGCTAACCCAGATGGCGGCGTGCACCACGGGCAGACTGCAAAGCGGTGGCAAAGACCACGGAAAGGCAGCTGCCCACAGAGGCGGGCGTGACGTGTCCCACCCGTGCGCTCAAGACTGGACAGCCGGCTTTGCTGTATCGCTGTGCTGGAGGGTGGGCTGGGCAGCGCAGAGTAAGGTGACAGCTAACGCGGAGTCCCTCTCCTCCCGGGGACGGTGGGGAGAGAGGGGCGTTTAATCGTCCTTGCTGGTTCAAAGGGATGGCTCCCGGCTCCCGGAGGAAACAGTCCCCAGATGTTAAACCAGCCGCAGGCGTATCGAGCCGCTAAGAAGATTTACACACAGTCATGTGAGAAGGACAGAGAAAGAAATTCTGGAAGGAGAATGACGCCTCTTCCCTCATTTTCAACTGGAGAGTTAAACTTCTTGCATTTTATTGTTAAGCATGGACTTTATTTTCTAGAGCGGTTTCAGGTTCAAAGGGCAATGGGACCACAAGTACAGAACTGAAAAACGTGCCCGTAACTGAAAAATGTCGCCGTGTCTTAACACCGCGCGTGTGGGGGACGTGGGGGGCCGGCCCCTCGTGCGCCTGGCGGGACGATCTCCCCGGGCTCTGTGCGCCGAAGACCCACCCTGTCCCTCGTCCTCACACATGGCTGTGAGCGTGAAACCCCCACACTGCCCACTCCCGGGCCCCTCCCCATGTGGGTTTCCCGTCACCGCCACCACAGAGCGCCCCACGGTGGGGGTTTAAAACAGCAGGTATTTGTCATGTCACGGCCGCGAGGTCGGGGTCTGGAACCGGGCTACTGGCAGGCGTGGCCCCCTGCCCCGCCCGGCCTCTGGCGTGGGTCGGGCCTTGGCGTTCCTTGGTGTGCAGTGACACCACTCCTGTCTCTGGCCTCCGTCGTCACATGGCCGTGTCCTTGTGGCTGTCTGTCTGTCTCTCTGGGCCACATCGCCTCTTCTTATAAGGACAGGGGTCGCTGGGTCCGGGCTCGTCTGGTATGACCTCATCTCGACTTGGTGACATCTGCACAGACCCTGTTCCCAGATAAGGCCACAGCCCGTGGGCTGGGGGCCAGGGCTTCGAGGTAGCGTTTGTACAGTTCAACCCATAAAGCCCGTCGGTCGGCCACCCTCCTCCACTCTGAAGTCCTGCAGTCACAGAACCCCTGCCCGACGGCCCTTATCTTAGGCGTCACGGCCCGAGTCCGCGGTTTCCAAAGTGGTCCCGGAACCGACAGCAGCCGCCACCTTTGTAAGAAGCGTGGGTTCTCCCAGAACCAGGAGACTGGGGGTGAGGCCCGTGTCTTTTGCTGAGCCCTCCGGTGGCTCTGGGGCGTGGAGAAGCTTGAGAACTACCCCGGGCATCGCCAGGGAGTCAGGGGCTGGCGTAGCTCCGTCCCTGTCCTTGCATGATGCCTCTGGTTACTGCCCGAGGAGGCGACTCTCCGAGCGAGTGATTCCGGCCCTGAGCAGTGTTACCGCTCCAGCCGCTCCAGCTGTCAGCACCAGGCCGGCCCTCTGCCTAAGCCTTTTAGGGTAAAGTTCAGGACAAGCCACCCCACAGCCCTGCCACATGTCAGAGCCAGAGGTCACCGTGTTTATTTACATGGATTCTTGCCTGATGTGATGATGGGGGGGGTGGCGGGGCAGGAGGAAGGAATGAGATGATAAAAGCAAGACCCGGGGAAGTGGGCGGCTGGAGCAGGAGGCCCCCTCTGGGACCGGGCCAGCCGGCGGGTTGCTTTATTCTGGCCAGTAATAAACCTCGGGGTGCAGCTCCTCTCGGCCTTTCTTGGGCAGCGAGGAAAACTGGGTGAAATGTCTCGATGGCTCAGGCCATGATGTTTCCAGAATCCTGTGCTATTTCTTGAGAAACGTCATGCCTTAAAAATAGAAGCCAAGGCCACTTCCTGGCTTATAACAGAGAGTGGGAGCTGGAGGGACCGTCGGGGTCCGATGAAGCCCTCAGAGCAAGGGCCGAGGTCCCTGCTTGGAATTCGGGGGGACGAGCCGTCTGCCCCGGCCCTGGCCCCAGGGCATACGCCACTGCTCTGCGACAGGGCTTGACCTAGCAGGTGGGGGACCGAAGGTCACGGGTCCGACCGTGACCTTCGGTGCGTCTGACATGGGAGCTGTGGCAGCCTTGCATTCATTCTTCTGTCATCACGGCAGGTGGACCGTTGGGCCAGACTGAAATGAAATATCGCTTTCGGATTTGGTAAACTTGCTTGGCGAGGTTGTCCGTGATTCTCCGTCTTGCCTCTTTGGACATGCAGCCCAGGAATTCCAGCCGCTGCTGGAGGCATGGCTGGGAGGGCTAAGGGGCCCCAGCCCCAAGACGCACGTCAGCTGCAGAGCTGGGACCAGGGCTGCCGTGTTCTGAGTTTCAGGCCGATGCTCCGTGTATCCGGGTCCCCTGCGGGGGTCAGGCTCACGGGTCCTGTTCACACGAGGTGCGGTGCAAACACACAGCAGACTGAGAGCTGGGAGGGCCCTCTGCGCCCCACGTCCCTCCTCCGGAAACAGGGCCGCCGAGCTCGCTCACAGCTTCTTTCCGCGTCGACCTGCCGAACAGACTCCCCTGGTCACGTGAGGAGAGGTAGGCAGGATGGCTAACATGAAAGTTGTGCTCGACGTACACGTTTTTAGCTTAACGTAACACTTTTCCCTTCTTGGGGGAGGCGAAGGAGATAGATGTAGGGTGGTTCTGGAATTTTCTGAGGACTGCTGTGAAGGCGAGCTGGTTTCCTGCTGGTACAGCCGTGGTGGCAGCCTCTGTGAATGTGCACACAGTCTTGGGCGGCTGGAGTAACCACGGCGGCCACGGGCTTTCTGCAGGCCCGCGGTCCTCCGGCAACACCATGGCCTCCTGACGAGGTGGCGAGCGGGGAGCTGGCAGTCCATGGGCCCTGGCCCACGGGATCCAGACCGCTCCACGGACTGTTAAACCCGTCCCCATTTAGACGATGACCTTAGGCGGCAGTGGATCCTGATACGGAGCCTGACGCCACCTGCACCGACCAGGGGGCGCCCCGCACGCTCCCCGTGCTGAGCCCTCGAAGTAAAAGGCCGTCCCCGCGCACTGCGTGAACGGCGGGCATTTCAACCATGTCACAGCAGACATGGGCCAAGTTCACGGGAACCTGTCCAGCACGTGGCCCCCTGGAAAGGCTCGACTGCTCGTCCATTCGACAGACGGAGGCCCTGGAGTGACACTGCCGAGAACAGCGCAGTAAGGACCTCCACGAGCCCAGCGAGAACACCGGCAGAAACCGTCCCCAAAAGTCAACATGTTCAAAACTCTGGAATTCAGGCTTGCCGCCCTCAGGGAGCGTGTGAGAAAACTGGCTGCTTCTCAGCAGTGAGCTGGGTGGTGGCGTTTACACTTGACCTGCCGCCAGACCCCTGCTGGCAGCCCCTGGAAGGGTCAGGATGGGGGAGGAGCGCTTCAAAGCCCCCCTCGGAGGACGGCTCAGAGGACCCCGCATAATTTGCTGTCTGTCTAGTTCTCTGGAAAACCCCACCCCCGGGGCCTGTCTCACCTGCCTTTTCTTTGGAGGCGTGTCTCAAAAACCATCTGTCATTTACTGGACATTGGGGCAACGAGCTAACGTAACAAAAATGCTTTTGTTATTTTTTTTTAAGCAAGAAAGAAAGTGGACAATGAGGTGCCCAAGGCAGGCCCTGAAAGGCAGTGAGCTCCTGGAACCCCGAAGGGGTGTGAGTTAGGGCCGGGTAGGGCGGGTGGAAAGTGTGTCAGACCCTCCACCAAGCGCCCTACATCCAACGAGACTGTCCTTGGGAAAATGAAAAAAGGATAAATGAAGTCGTAAAGTCATTCCCAGATAAACAAAACCGTCACTGGGCGACCTGTCCCACAGAAAATACTGAAAGGGGTCCTTCAGGACGAGCCAAAGGACACTGGACAGTAACTCGCATCGACATGAAGGACGAAAGAGCAGCCAAAGGTAATTACACAGGTAATGAGAGGAGAAATGTGCTTTTTTGATTGTAACTTTCTCCTATTTGATTGAAAAGGAGAGGCATAAAGCAGTGAGATCTGTTGATGGGTATGCGGTACATACAAACGAAAATGATGGGGAGGGGATGGAGCTGTAAGGAGCCCGATGTTTGTATACCATCAAAGATGGCGTGAATCCAGCCGGTCGGTCCTTGTAATTCCCAGGGAAACCACTGAAGGAAGAACGAAAACGTACATAATGAAAGAACCAACAAGGAAATGAAAATGGCACCCTGGAAGCTCTCTACTGACAGGCCCCGTGCTAGGAGCTGGGGAACAAGTGTCCAAGACAGTTTGGCAGGTCACTGTCTCGTCCAGTAACACGCGATACACACGATGCAAGGACCCAGACCCATACATGACACGTGCTGCTCTGACAGATGCTTGGAGGGGCACCCCAGGGCACTAAGGCTAGGGTGACTGGAGCACAGCCTCGGTGACAGATGAGGTTGACAGTTCAGCAGCAGCTAGATCAGGCTACGCCTTGAGGGTACAAGTTTGGATTTCGGCACAGTGATTAAAGGATTTTAAGCGAGGGAGTAACACAAAACAATCTATGTTTTTTTAAACGTCGAGTGGTCTGGAGCGGGTGCCATTGGAGCAGACCAGTACACAGTGGAGACGGAGGAGAGTGGACAGGATGCCAGGTAGGTTTTGGAAGGCAGGACCTTAGGCGTTGTGGATGGAGAGGATAGGAGGGGTATGAGGAAAGAGGCAGAGGACGGTCCCAAATCGCTCTCTGTAGTGTCTAGCGGATAACGGTGTGGGTGTCATCTCCTGAGAAGGGCCTAGGGGACGCCCTGGTTTTCGAGTTGCCAATTTTGAACATCCTAAATCTGAGATGCCTGAGACATTAGGACGAGTCTTGAGCCCACAGCGGTCAGGGTGAGAGATGAATTTTGGTCGTCAGGAACATGGTAGGGAAAGCCACGTGATTGGGTGAAACGGAGGATGGAGTGTGGAGAAGAGAAGGGTCCATTCAGAGGTTCACAGAAGGGACGGTGAAGGAGCCACACGAGGCAAGTGAGCTGGCAGGAAACCAGGGGAACGTGGTGTCATGGCAACAGACTCCCAGACAGGTAGTCGACTGAGTGCGATGCCACCGAAAGACCCCACCTATTGGATCTGGTGACAAGGAGGCGGGGAGCAATCCAGGCAAGGGCGCCATCAGTGACAACGTGGGAGACACGGGCTAGAAGGTGTTGAGTGGACGTATAGATTAGTTTGAGCAAAATTCTCTCTCGTTAATCTTAATTTGAAACACGATGGCACCATTGGTATATATTATGAGCTGCAGAGTAATGTATGGTTCTGTATTCACACTTACTGTCCTCGAATAAATCTTAAGACACTGCATTTATATACCCAAAAAACATTACCTTTCATGACAGTGCTTTATCACTGATTTTGACTTGTTTTGATTTTGAAAATGTTAAAAATGTTAAGTGATGAACTACACCATTAATAACAAGACATTTAAGTCAAACTTGGCAGGTAGAAAAATTTTTTCCGGTCCTACTGAACACCTCCCATCACCTCCTGCGAGTACTGAGTTCCTGGTCACGGAGAGTCCCAAGCCACCACACCACACTCGGAACCCGTAACAAGCTCAACCCATCGCGTGAGTGACGGGACCACCGTGCCGGGGAGCAGGACTGCACCCACCCTGTGGTGTCTCCAACGGGCAAGGTCAGACGCCAGCTCTGCTTGTGTTCGTGGCTCTAAGAACCACGTGCAGCACACAGTAGGTGCTCAGAAAGCGTGGGCCTAAGAATAAACCTTGTTAATAAGTAATGATACTATACTGTCAAAATTTATTCTTCTTTATTTGAAAAGTATTTGGTGGAGGTCTCCTAAGGCTCAAGTATTATCCTGGCATGACAAGACAAAAATACTTAAAAGATCCAAAATGGCATATCCTAAAAACGTAATTTGTCGCTAAATATCAGTTACAAAATTCTATTTTATTCGAAGAGTAACACTTCCTAAGATGTCAGAAGTGGCCCCGTGAGATTTTAACTGTGGGGAGGGGGAGGGAGCATTATTTACAAACACTGTTCACCTTGAACTCTGACCTCCAGTCTCAGTGCAGCCACCAGGCCAGTTAAACCCTCCCTCCTCCTTCGGAGCGGGGTGTGTGTGTGTGTGTGTGTGTGTGTGGTCTGGATGTGAAGCGGGGTCACAAAGCCCATGCCTAGAATACACCCCTTAAACTACTGGAGCTCCAGGGAGGGTGACAGGCCAACCCTTTCTCTAAACCAGACCCCGTCTGCCATGGACGCTGCGCTAAGTGCCGGGAGGAATAAGTGTCCCTTAACGTCTTCTCTTCCAGGAGCCGAAGAGGCAAGGAGGTGACAAGGAGGCTCTGCAGAGTGACCACTGCAGCGCCCCCTGCACCAAGCGTTCCAGCCAAGACGGGGCCTGTGAGGACGGAGCGGGGAACAACCAATCTCGGGACTGACTCCCTCAGATGCCCCAAGCCACTGAGTTTTGGTGGACAGAGATCCACCCCAATTCTGACCCTCTACCCTGTCACTGCCACCTGGTGGGCCCTGGCGATGGCCTGGTGGTGGCCCTGAGGCCAGCAGGCCCCGAGGGCTTCACCCACCACAGCGGGACAAGGTTTTAGCCTGTAAAAGCCACACTGAGTAGCAGGGAGTAAGGTTCGCAGCCGTTTTATTTACAAGTATACATTTAACACAATGAAATAAACACTGATATATGGAAGCTAGTTATAGTAGTAGTGTAACAGTAGGTAGCATCTGGATGATTACATTATTTTAAACAACAAACTACACTGAAAAAATTAATGCCGATAAAATTCTTGGTCATAATATTATTAAGAAATACAATATATAAATTGAAAATATGATTGCTTAAAATTTGAAAGTGGAGGTGAACTCATGTGGACAGAGTCAGAGTTTAACATAATCTGAAAGGAGGGGGCGCAGGAAACAGCTCTGACCCAAATGAAATCTCTCAGGTTAACAGAAGAGAAACGAAGCAGAGTGTGTCTTCGGGGATGACGGGCGGGCCGTCCCCAGGCAGGACAGGCCCGCGTCCTCAGCTCCCGCAGCGGAATCACATCACTGAGCAGGAAGACTTTCCTTGTGAAGCGGCCCCATCGATTTTTTCTGCCTCCAAAATTATCCTCCTAAAAACATCAACAGCAGTCTGGAAAGGAGAGAGAAAACCAGGGGCTGTCAGTTTCCAAGTGGCGCCTGAGAGATGCTTCCACCGCTGGCGGCACAGAGAAGGCCTGCCGCCTGCCTGCAGGAGGAGGTGCGGGTGGAGGTGCGGGCGCGGAGGCGAAGAGACGGCTCCAGAAGTGCAAGGGCCTCGGCCTTCCCTCTCCCACCGGCCCAGACCGCCAGACCGGCTCCTGTCACGTGGGCTTCAACCCTGTCCTCATCAGCCCCCACAGGAAGCCCATCTGTCACTCGCCATTGTCGCAGTCCAGCCGTCCCAGCACACTCGGACTTTTACGGTCCAGTATCAGCCAGAGGCCCCTTCACCCGCCAGCCGTCCTCTCCGAGGACACTGCTGGCCTGAGCCCTTCCTGCGTGCACCCTGCCACACCCTGGTGCCACGGGGCCTCAGGTGGGTGGCCCTCACTCCTCACATCCCCTCCCTCCCCTCTCAACACTCAGCGCTTACTTTTACGACGTCAGAGGATCTGTGCCACCTCCCAGTCCTGATTCTCAGCTGCAGGGAGACTGAGTCACTCCCCTCTCCTTCTGGAGCAGCGCCCCAGCCTCGCAGACCAGCCCCCAGCCTCAGGGGCAGCCCTGCTCACCCGCGCCATCCGGCCAGGAAACCCTCTCTCAGGCTGAAACACGGTCAGAACCAGACCCCGTTCTCAAGGGCCTCGGGCGACAGTCTGGTATCTTGCCATCACCCACAAGCACCCCAACATCAAGGACCCCACCTTCCCTCTCACGCTCCCATGTCCCCAACTCGACAGTCCTCAGCCCCACAGGGACCTGCCTCTCCCCGTCCCCCGCGTGGTCGCTGTGCTAACGCCCCGTGTGCTGGGTCCTGCAGCCACACAGCCGACGCAGGCCGCCTGGTCCACGGGGGTCTCGCCTCACCTCCGGGACCCTCGGTGCCGCCAGCTACGTTCCCCTCATCGGGGGGGGGGGGGGGTGATAACCACGCTTTACATTCCACTGGGACACACGCGACATGCATATGACAGCTCCCCACGCCCTGTCCTCCACACTGGCCGGCCCCTGGCCCTGGCCTCGCCATCCTGGTTCCCTGTCTCTGGCGGCTAGGAAGGGGGGTCCCGACCCAGCTAACGCCAGCCCCAGGCCCGGCCCTCCTCGCGAGCAACGTCACCAGCTTCGGCAGCTCTCCTTCCAGCTCCCCCCGTCCCCAATCCCCGCCTTTTCTCAGGGTTACATAAACAAGTTAGTTCACTGTAAAAATAAAGCGTAGAAAAATGTCTGGAATGACACATGCCAAACTCTATCAAGAGAACAGTGTGCCCGGAGCCTGGCTCTCCAGAAAAGCCCTAGAGCTCCCTTCATCTGCGTGCTCAGACTGCTGACGCTCGTTCTCCTCCATCCGGCGGCTGAAGGCCCCCCCAGGAAGGGCGCCCGCTCCGCCAACACCCCGCGGCCCAGCAGCAGCCACAGCGCGGTGTTCTCACCGACCTGGTCGCTTGCACCACTGTGCACCGTGTCAGGGAAATGAACTCAGCTTACAACGGTTTATTTTAAAATACTGGGTTTTTGGTAAGCAATACAAGTTACTAACAGACTATACTTGAAAACATCAATAAAAAATCTGAGCAGTTCATACATTGGTCTGATCACGTGTGTGTGTGTGTGTGCGTGTGTGTGTGCGTGCGCAGGCATGTGGCGTCTACTATACAAACTCTCCCTCCTTACTAAACACACGGATGGTAGGGAGCACTCCTGGGTGTGTGGGCTAGGATCACTCTGACCTCTTACGTCACGGACGGAGGACCTGGTGTCTCCCCACCTGGTGGGGAGTCAGGGCCCCTGATGATCCTCAGTACATTCGGGGTGGACGTGAGCAGGAGCGATCAAGGGACTTGGCAGGGAGGGGCCGAGCACCACCGAGACATGCCCTGCAGGGACCTGGCCGGGACTGTGGCATCTCTGCTGGGTACAGAACCTTATCGTCTTAAAGGGCCCTTTCCCATCTGATAAGGCATGCGCTGATCTGCTGACTGGCTCAGCAGACCCGGCCCAGGAGGGCGGCACATCTGATCTCTGCCCTTATCTGGCCTAAGCCTTCAGCGTAATTCACCTTTTAACTGGTTATTCAAAAAGCAGGATGCTCCCTTCTTAAGGAAAAGATTAAAGAGCAAACCTACCTAGAAGGACGTTAAAAACCTTCAGCTACAGTAAAGCACACCATAAACCAGAGAAAAGCCTGCGCCCCACGATCGAAGAGTGGCTGAACGACAAACACATCTCAGGCCAAGCATTCCAGGTCCCTCTCAAAGGGGCACAGTAAACTGAGGCCACACGCCCACGATCCCTCTGAGTACCCGGGAGGCAGGTCTGTGCAGTATCCACACCTCCCGGGCTGCTGGGAATAACTGCCAGACACACAGGGACACGCTGCTCAGGGGTTACACAAACCTGTAAGCAGTGAAACACTGCTGCTCACGCCTGTTTCATTGTAATGGCAAAGAGAGCTGTTTTAGGAGCCTCAGGTTTTCACCTGCGAGAAACAGTGAAGTCAGCGAAGAGCAAAGACAGCCTGGGGCCAGGCCACTGTGTGCTCCAGCTCAGCCGCCCGGCCCCACATGGATCCCACACGCGTCAACATCGTCACTGACCCTTGCTTGTTCTTTCTGTCCACCCAGCCCATTCGAAAGCAAGACGCAAACCTGGCCCCTGGAGACCTCGGGTTGCCTTTCCTAAGAATAAGGGTATTCTCTGCATAAGCCCAACACCATCCCTGCTCCGAAGAAAACGAGCGCCATCTCCCCAATAATGCAGAACCTAATCCAATCTCCCCAGCCGACCGAAAATGTCTATTACATCAGATTCCAATCAGGTTCACACAGACTCTTTAATCCAACAGTCTCTACCTCTCCCCAAGAAGACTTGGTCTCTATTACACGTGGGGTACAGCCCCCTCTTCCCATCCATCAGAAAGGACGGCGTGCAAGAGAGAGGGTTAAATGAGAGACAGATTTAAATTTAGTCCAAGGTCCCACACCATATACGTGATCTTAGATCTGGACCTTAAACTCCTCACTTCTAAAATGAGAAGGTTCAACGAGACGATCTTAAGAGATCAGGTACCCAATAAATGTTTGATTCAATTGGGTTAAAAAACACAGGTATCTCTTACTATCTCACTCTGGCTACCTGACCATTCAGGAACGGAACAGATTCGCATCAGTCTTATCTGGAACTCGGGAACCAGTCACAGAGATTTCATCTGAACACAGGGACACGCAGATCTGACTCCGAGCGATACCTTGGTTGACTCAGCAACCACAGGATACAAACACGCTGTGCTGGGCATTACGGAGAATCTGAAGGTCAAGGGTTCTGTGTTGGGTCTCAGAAGAATTCAAGGGGATAAGAGCGAAGAAAAACTACTATTACCCTTCGCTGGATGAGTCAAGCAGGGGTCAGTGAGGTGACATTTAAGTAGAACCCTGAAGGCTAGGGGTCTCAGTAATAGGGAGATGTGGCGGAGCTAGGAAACAGGGGCGCCAGGCTGACCACGTGCTAGCCGTCCCCCCCAGAACCAGCCAGCCCCCCTCACCGAACCATAGCTTCCTCACTGAAACCAAAACCAGTTCATCTCCTGAGGATGGAACGAGACAGCACGTCGGAAGCACTGTGAGTAAAACGCCATTCGAATGTAAGCACTTAGAGAAAAGCTATTTGAAGCCAGAAAAGAACACGGGGCAAGGGGAGGCGTTCTGAAAGCACCCCCAAGTTTAAGGAAGGGGGAGCGGTCTGGTGTGACTGAGAAGTACAGGGATGTGGTGAACGAGGCAACTAGAAAAACACAAGTTGCAGACGACACGCGACATGCTCAGGGCTTCGCCTGGCTCTACGGACGATGGCAACGCTCTAACCATGTCGCCATAGAGGGTGACACGATCTGATGTGTAGCTTTAGACAATTAACGGCAACAGAGAGAAATACCCTGGTGAGAAAGTGAGGCAGGAGACGAGCTGGGCGCTGTTCGTCTAAGTGAGAGCCATGAATTAAGAGCGTGACACAGAACCGACGGCCTCCCTCGGCCTCGCCTTTACCGCAGGGCTGGCACGGTGAGAGATGCCCGTGTAACGAAGGGTCACAGCAGTTTCTGTGTTCAAAACCACGCACACAGGCTAGCTCCGTTTCATCTTATGAAAAAAGGGGCAGGTGCGAGAATAAAATTACAGCCAGAGTCATTGAAGCCCCAGCCTTCACGATAAAATTAAAATGATAATATTTCCTTTACGATTACTTTATCCTGCCAACGGCCCAGGCCCCATCGGAGAACAGCGACTGAATCAGAACATGAAGAGCATCTCCCTAAAGCAACCCGACGACTGAGAGGAACAGACGTGTGTGAGCGACGGGACGCAGCGACAATGAGTTCTAAAAAGCACGTACCTGATTTTCTTTAGCAGAAGATTCCAAAAAAGCTGCATTCCAAGACTCTGCTAACGCCTTCCCTTCTTCATAACTGATCACCCTAGAGAAAAAAAGAAAACCCCAATGAAAGAGCTTCGCCCTTTTCCAGATAAAGCATCTTCACTGGACTTGGGCCCCACTTTCATCGAGCGGTCCCCCGGGGAGCGGCAGCACACTCTGCTCCGCATCGCCAGCCCGGGTGTGACAGAGGCACACCGGGGGACAGTACAGGCAGCGCCCTGTGGGACTACCCACGGCTCACAGCATCGTACAGCGGGCTGCAGGCGCCCGAGGGCAGGGACCCCTCGGAAAGGGCCTGCGGCCCCGTGCTGCAGTGACAAGCTGCGGCCCTGGCCAGCCCAGTGAGTCTCTTCCCCAGGCCAAGGATGCACGGGGCGGGGTCCACGCCCGCCTTGCTCATGGCTCCAATCCGACCCGACCTGAACCCCAGGATGCAAACACGACTGGTGGAATGAGGGGGGTGCCACCGCTGTCTTTTTCAGGGTCTGCCTTCCACACGATGGCAGAGGACTCTAAAGGTAGTTTTGTACAGTGTTCACCCCTTTTCTAGAAATAAACAGGCGAGAGCCACACCGCAGTTTCTAACCTAGGCCCAGTCGCTGGCACATTTCCGAACACAGAACGGATAACGCCACAGCGGAAAGTATTCTCGCCCCAAGAAAGATAATTAAAAAATTCAATTTCAGGGACTAAACCACCTTATACTTGATTTTATAAATCAGCGATGATTTACGAGCTACGTACCTTTCCATATGTAGGTCTTTCTTATTCCCGACCAACATAATAGGTATTCTATTAATGAAAGAAAAAAGAGTCAAAATAAAGCAGTCAGTGCAGATTTCATTGTTCAGACGGTGCTACTATAATGAGGACATCTAACAAGAGAGATAAAACATCTCTACTTACTGCACTTTCCCCACCATGTCCAACAATTTGCCATGGATAACTTTAATCACTTCAAAACTGTAAGAGAAAAAGCATGAACCCAGACGTCCGTGTTAGTGTTGATGTTTTTACATGTTTGTTACATCATGTTTACAAGTGGGAAAAACAGAAAATGTTACCGACTCACCATTTTAATATAAAACAAAGTGAACACACAGAAGTCCTTTCTTTCTTCCTACCACTATGTCATACCCGCACGGACATGATACGCAGGGACCCTTACTGAGAATACTCAAAACGAAACAGGTGTGACATTGAAACGGGCCAAGTCTAACACTGAGCTGACAAAACACATAAACGCACGTTTTAACCTCTAGATAAATGTTTCTAGATCATTCCATAGCTAGAGGGCTCTGGCGCTCACCTGGGCTCCCCATCAATACGGTAAAACCCAACAAACATAAACCGATTCATGCATTTCCTATTTCAACGTCAGACTGTGGTCAACCCGTCTGTCTAGGCAGCCCGCGGTTAAGAGATGCGTTGTTTTTATTCCATCGCTGTAAGAGAGCGTCTACCCCGGTCACTTCCCCCCTTAACCTGTTCGCTCCACAATTACTAAAAATATTTAGTTTAATAACTGAGGCTAAGTGTTACCACTGATTTCAGCACAACGCTCTATAAGGATTCACGCTATCTCTGCATCGCAAATGAACCCAAGCAAGCAGCAGGAGTCTTACCTTTTGATTGATGTAACAGAATACACCAGAATGTAACCATTAATATCTATGGAGTATGTCTGAGGAAAGATGGAATATTCATCCTGCAAGAGAAAACATGATCAGATGAACAACAAGCACTCTTCACTCACAGGTTTTCACAGCCACCTGGTCAAAGCGATCCCAGTGAGCAAAAAGTGGATTACGGTGTTATTCTAGAAACACAGCCTATACGTTCAAGATCCAGTGAAGACTGGTTTGGGGGTGATAATGTGTTTTAAGCCAATATTCTAAGATTTTTGAAAGTACTCCATCAGAGCGAGCACACAGACTTTTGAGTATCAAAAGGAGTTACTGACTGAGCAAATTTAGGAATTAAAAACCAAGGTACGCAGTATGGAATGGGGTATTAGTAAAGTTTTATAAGGCTTAGGAAACTCTGCTTTAGACACAGAATTGTTAAACCAGACAGAGGGGTCTGATGGCTGCACGGTTCTCACTAGGGCATCACTGCCTGGCACAGGCATCCCATCCTCACACACCAGGCGCTACCGCAGAAAAACCGTAGCGAGCCACTGTTACATCAAGTAACTACGTGTTAACTCTGCCATTCCAAGTGTGGGTACCACTGATGTTCGCGATGACCTTGAATCACTGCCCTACGGTCATGTGTCTTTTAAGAACAACAAAAAAACCAATGAGGTTTTACTATCAACTCTGGTTCGTACTGGTCATGACTCAGAAAGCATTTCCACATCACAGAGCTGACTCCAGATGCGAAGTAAAACCCTCACTGTTTTCACTATTATTACAACTTCATTAAGTTGACTTCACTTTACTGTGGAAACACATTTTTAGTTTTAAAACCAATTGTTAACGGAAGGACAGATCTTTCCACCTGGATTAAGAACAAAATTCCAAATGATTTTAGTCACCCACTCAGCTCCAGTGAATCCAAAGTTCAAATAACGTTTTCCCTAAGGGGAAGATGTGGAAATAAGGACAAAATTCCTAGGAATAAACCAAAGGAAATAAAAAATATATGATTCACCTGAAGAAAATCTGAAACCACTCCCAAGGGAGAAGACTTAAATAAATGGAACGGCATGTCCACCTTCTGTAAGAATGCGCAGAATCAGAAGGATCTCCACTGACTAACCCTGAATCAACGCAGAAACGTAACATGATCCCGGGTGAAACATATTTCAGGACAAAGAATGGCCACTGTGGAGGCAGGTGACTGGAAACCATAAAGCTTCCATAATTCAAACAGTGCGGTGCTGGCTCACGGCTGGAGCAGCCTGGAAAGGCTACAAAGACCCACATATGTGTGGGAATTAGGTATACAATACTGGTGTTTCAGATCAGTAAGGATGAAAAGTGACCGTCAACACAATGTATAGGGAACAGATGCAGAGCCACTTGGGGTGCACGACCAAGCTGGGTCTCTGACTCACATCTCAGCAGAAACGCATTCCGGAGGGATCGGACTTAGAGATGGAAACTCAAACTGTGTGCATGGCGGACGAAAGAATGACAACAATCAGGAAGATGCTCTTCATGGCTGGAAGTCTTTTGAACAAAAACCATAAACAAAAACACACTGAAAATGAAACCTTGCAGCTCAGATCGTATATAAAATACAAAATTTCCTCATATTTTAGGGCTCTCTCCAATCAATAAGCAAAGACCAACCACCCAATAGACAAAAGGCAAAGTATATGACTAGAAAGGATCATTCACATTAAAGGAAAGACAAATAGCTTTGAACATGGGCAAATATGATCAAACTCCTTCATAATAAGAAAAATACTTATTATGTTTAAAACAACACTGAGACGAACTATTTTGCACTCAGCAGACGAACCAATGTAAAAAAAGTCAGAAGCCGGAGAGGCTGGGAGGGATGGGCACCCGCTCGTCGCTGGGTGAACGTAAGCGGTGGCCTGGGACCCGGCAGTCCCACGCCAGCAATCTGTCCACTCGCATGCCATCTGTCTAACGTGACACAGGACACTGGTGGCGGCTCCGCTGGTGGGAGCGAGACTGGAAACAAGCTAACTGTAGATCAAGAGTTAAATCAGGATACAGCTCAACAGCAGGATATGCGCCATGGAAAAAAAAAAAAAAAGGCCGAATTTACTGATACGGTGTAAGCTCCAAGACAGAGATGTGCAGCTACACTGCTTTTTGGGTAACAGAGAGAATAGAATAACCATCTAAAACTGTATTTGCATGTTCGTGCATACAATATCTTGGATGCACACACACGAGAATGATGATAGTGGCTGCTGGGGGGTGGGGCTGGGGTAGCAAGAGTGGGAAAGATTTATAACTTACTTATTCTTTCCCTTTTTGTGCTACTTTATGTCTGCAACGCGAGCATTTACTACTGTTAAGCAAACTGAATCACATTGGTGTTTTTTAAGGGGAATTTGACATTATGAAATTGACTGCCACTGACTCCTTGTCATTCATTGAGTCTATGGAAATTAGACCAAAATATTTCATGCAAACTAAAAAGAACCAGCTTGTATCTAACTAGGTTCACGGTCATCCCTAGCCGGGCACTTACACCAGCTGTAATTCCAACTACTAAGCAGCCAGCACTCGCTGTCACATACGCAATATAGCAATTCAGTATGTGCACTTTTATTCCCAAAATGTGCAGGCTAGTGAACAAACCGATTAGCTTACTTTTAAAGAATTTCCCCCTTAATCATCTTTCTCTACTAATAGCAGAGCCAGCCCAGATGAATCCAATTTAAAAACAGATCCCAGAGCAGTAAATGTTAGTGTCATTTCATCCAATTTCTACAGGAGGGTGGGACCGCAGCAGAAAAAAATGCCTGTGTCACAGCATTGTGAATGGTGAGTATTCACAGAATCTTTTATTTCCTGGTCTCCTAACTGTGAACACAGTCTTTAAGATGTCCTAGCTGCCATGAGAACACATTACTCAAAGTAGCTGAATCTGGATATATGCCATGCCAGAATTCTCTAAATATTCTTATCTGGCGGAAACAGAACCCAAAGGAGCAAGTTGAGCAGAGTTAGAATGGACCTTGCTCCGGCCCCCTCACAGCGTACGCTCACTCCCCGAGATCTCAGATCCTTTTGGGGTGCTTCTTTGTATCACTCCAGAGTTAAAACAGTTACAGGCATGTGATGGCCAAGTTCACCTTCATGCTTTAGAGCAAAACAGAACGACAGAAGAACACAGCTCCCCTCTGCTCAGGAGCCTCAATATGAATAAGTGTTCTCTCCAGAGAAACGTCTCCAAGGAAAGACAGGTCTGCTCCAGGCACGAGACGCCTGCACACACCGAGTGAGTGGCGGTGCTAGGCCACTGCTCCAGCCTCAGCAGCATCAAGATCTACAAATAAGGATCGAAAAACTCCTCTGTAAACTCACAAATCTACTCTGAACACAACAGTCCCGAGAAGGCACACACCCCTATTACCAGCATTTTGACAGACAAAAAAATCTGAGGCACAGAGAAGTTCATTAACTTTCTCAAGGTCACTGGGTAAGAAAAGCAAGGATTGGAACCCAAGAGCCCACACAGCGAACCACCAGGAAGCACTGCTGCGCCCAGCCTGCGAGGAAATGGGTTTCCATAGTAACGTTACGTGGCAGACACTCATCGATTCACATCCTTACCCCCACTTCCGAGAGCTGAATGAAAACTTGAAACCAGGAAATAAAAGCAAGCTGAAATCCTGACAGAGTCGAGTCCTGGCATAAATGGCATGGCTGTATTTCTTCGTGTGTACCAGCTGTCCCCGCGTCATTACACCAGCGCCCCTTCACTTTAAAATGTCTCATTATAGGCAATAAATTACAGTCACCTTAACTAGAAGAGATGCAAACCCTGAGAATCCCACAGAAGCTTCTACCCCAGAGGCTCTTGGACACTAATTTGCAAGATAAGCTGCATCCTATGTGTCACCCCTCCATCGTGGAGCCTGCTTTTGCTCCCCATGTTCCAAGAGGCGCCAAGCCCTGCGCAGTAAGGGCCAAGGATGGCTCTGCTCTAAACCAACCACCGCGAGGCCTGATGACGCAAGCCCAGCACATCCACTGCCTCGCGGGAGTGCGCTGGGTGAATGAGAGCTGCGTGTCACATCTCTGTGACACACACATTTGATTTATTTTAATTGAAGCTTCCAGAACCGAAACCCCAGGGTTTCTTCTGGGCCATGATGACTCAACAGAGCTACTTTCTTGCTTCACTTGTGGGTTCCACTCTCCTTCCACGTTCTCGTCCACACACGAGGCAGAGGGGGTTCATTCTTTGAACCAAGACAGGTCCACCCCGGTTCCCCCAAGTTCCAGAAAAAAGCCTCCACTGAGCATGGCCGGCGGGATCATACTACACTCACCCTCCTGCCAGTCTGGTCCTTTCTTGATTATAAGACACAAGGTGAGGGTCAGAAACTGACATGGCAGCTCATTTCCAATCCCCACCACGCTCCAGCGAACTGAATACATTCAGTTTAACAGAAGGTTGCCAGTGAGAGCTGGACCGCCTGCCATGGTAATGGGAAATTAAGCTGTCAAAAGGGGTTTCTTTGTTCCTTCCCCTCAAGTTCTCTTCACTGCTTTATCCTCTGCTTCCAGTCAGTTCCCCTGGCAACCCTTTCCCCACATCACCGCCACAGTAACCCGGGAGTATCTTTTTTGGGGGGTTACTTAACCTTTGGCAATTACCTACTGTGTAGCAAATCAAATCGACGCCCCTTAATTCCCCGATTACATAACCTACCTCTAAGCTAGCTCATTTCTGCCCTGTACTTTTCTCATGCCCTTCCTCTAGAAAAGATTTATTTTTGCTCTTAATGTGGGAAAGAACACATATTACAAAGGGAGAAAAAGCACTAGCATGAGTCTCTGATGAAAGATTAAAAGCTTCGAAAATAAAAAACCACTTTCCTGTAATAAACCTAAACCTTCACAGTGTTACGAATACATTTAAAACAATTCTAAAAAAGAAAATCAAATTACTTATTTGAAAAGCTGCCAAAAATGTCTTAGAAATGACAAAGTAGACAGCCATCCATGTTAGATCCCACATAAATCCTGAGGGGTTTTCTCGGCCTTGCTGCCATGGTTAAGCATCAATGCCAGGCCACGACTGAGCTGGTGACTGTCACACGCGCTGTTCAAAAATCTGCGACACTAGAGATACTTACTTGCCCAGCTGTGTCTACAAGTTGAAGATGATATTCTTGTCCATTTACTGTGATCAATTTTGTGAAAGCTATAAGGGAAAGGAAATGAAATAGTTAGCGAAAAAACAAAAAACAAAAAACTTTAGATCACCTAAAGTTTGAACAATAACAATCAAGTAAGCAGAGTCTCTAATAATTGCCTGAAAAAGGACAGATCTCTGGGTTTACAGCTTTCCTACTTTGATGATTTAACCAAAAAACATTGGCTGACTAAAATCAAGATTGGGTAAATCGGAACTTTTCCAAAGAAACTGAAATCAAGCAATAATTCATATCCGATAAAAGTAATCGAACGCTCTGTGGAGAGTCCTTTCTCTTGTGAAAAAGTGAAATAGATCACACAAAGTTTGACGTCTAGATTGAACCAAAAGCACAAAACTTTTCATTAATTTCCAGACATCTGATGTCAGAACACAAAGAGCTACTATTCACTGAAGTGCTTAGTTTTTTAACATAGAAGAATCAACAATTTTATTAACAGATCAAACAGCAATGGAACAGATGTTCTCTGTGAAGCCACTGTTCCCACTTAGCGTAAGGTTCTAAACAATTTGTCACAACTCCTCTTCCTTACCCAGGGGAAATAAATTAGACTCAAATAACTTCCGGAAAAGTCAATTCAGAATTCGAAGGAGACAGACTTCAAATAGAGACAAAAGAGGAAAGCACTATTCATAGTAACTGACTATTGCAAGTAACCATCTGGAACCCTGACAACCGAACGGAACAGAATTCTCCCGCACCGTCCCAGGCGTCGTGGCTCACGAGTCCTCAAACCTCCTGGCTGTCCGTTCAACTTGACAGAGCCAGGCACAGAATCTGCTCCATGCACTTTTGCCCACTTTGTGAGACAGCCAAAAGGGAAAGCCAAAACTGAGGACAGTTATGAGAAAAAACGGAAAGTGACAAGGACAGAGGAGATCTTGGCTAAATGGCGAGTCCCACAGGGAAAGGAAAGCTGGCAGAGAAGCAATATTCTGCAGACTCACACTGGCACCTTGCTTCTCTAATGCCAGCAGGGCTGCTGGAACAGGTGTGTGAAAGTGAGACCAGACTCCTCAAGCCAACTGCCTTTTCTGGAAATCACCTCGTAAGATAATAATTAAAGCAGATGAAAATTCAATCAGAATATTTCAAAAAATACTGAAAACTGGGAATACCCAATGTAACCTGTCTCATCAATTCTAAGAAAAATTTCTACTGTATTCTTTTTCATATCATAACTTTGAACTTGGGATGCGCAATGCGTGACTGTGCGTTCGACCCCTGTCGCCAGGGGGCGCTCATGAGGCACCTGTGAGAAAACCTGCCTTAGATACCTGCTAAGGCCAAAAAGCGCATTTTAGACTCAATGAAAACCGTATCAGACATGCTGCTGAGCAGTAAAACAGCCCCCTTCAAGTAGAACTAAGGAATTGTGGCTATGAAGTATAACTAATTATTATGAAATGATTATTGAAACAAAACACCATCATTCATTCATTCATTCATTCATTCAAGAGTTATTTTTTGAACACCCATTTTCACCGCTAGCACTGTTCGAGGGGCCTCAGGGAGCTGACACCCCAATGAAGGCAGGAAGACGCAACAGGGACATTGGCAGGGACCCTCCCCAGGAGGAGCACGTGGGCAGAGGTAGGTGGGGGGCAGGCAGGCGGCCTCAGAGGACACGGGAAGAGCTCTGGATTTCTACTCTGAATGGGTGGGAACCACGGGTTCTGAGCAGGGGAGTAACCCCATCTGCTTTATATGTTGAAAAGATCACTCTGGTTACACTGTGAACAGAAAAACGGACAAGGGGCACTGGCGGGACCCGCAATGCAGGGACCAGGGGGCGTCGGTGAGTCCTGGACCCATTTCAAAGGGAGAGTGAAAGGCTCTCTTGAGTGACTCCCGTTGGTTGTGAAGAATGGGGAGACAGATGATTCCGAAGTTTCTGGATGCACAGTTGCCATCCGCCAACACAGGCGAGCCTGCGGGCAGGGCCCCGGGACGCTGGGGTTGGAACGAGGGGCTGGTCTAGGCACGTTCAGTCTGAGGGGCCGAGCAGACACCTGGGGGAAACGAAGGCAGCGAAATCAAACAGCCCGGGCTCAGGGGAGACGGTGGGGCTGGGGTTCCGCCAGAGAGCAAGAGCAGAGGAAGCTGGAGCCCCCCGTCGAGGCCCAGGGGCGCCCTGCGTCAGGTCAGAAACAGGAGGGAGCGTCAGCCAAGGAGACCTGGGACAAATCCTGGCCAGCGAGGCAGGAGCACAAAGGCGGGAGGGAAGATGCAACTGGACGTCAGACAGACGATAAATAACATGGTGATGAACGTTCCAGTAGATCCTTGCACTTAAAAAGGATGCAAAGCCTCCTACACAAAGCAGGAGAATGAAACTGAAGACTTTCCATCTGTCACGGGAAACTGTCTCTTCTTGTTACTAGAGGAAAAGGGACGTGTCATGAGAGACGCCTGTTGTCGGTTCCAGAGACCAGGAGTGAACGGAACCTCGTGGGGAAGGGGCGAGCTGGCCTGCTCCTGACACCACTTGCCTGCAACCCTCTCCGTCTCCCCTTTCAATCACTGGAGGAATTAATCCAATTACCAACCTAAAATCCCCACATTGCCTTAAGCAGACTAATAGCTACTTACTAGTAAAACCTACTCATAAGCAGGTATTAGCGATTTCTAAGGTCTGCCATCACCGGTAAGACCCGCGGTGCTAACGAGCACCGAGAATGCTTCATTCACATCCCACGAGAAGCCGACCCGCCACGCGAGGCCTGACGCTGCTGCCAAACTCCTAATTAGAATCGCCCCATTTTTCTGAGAGGAACTTACTGGTTCATCAACAGTCCCACCTTGAGAGGGCAGAAGTTTTGAACTGCTGTGATTCCTCCTTTACATGACAAACTACCGCTAAATGTCATCGTGTCCATTTAGTTCACAGTGAGCTATTAGATGAATATGACAGCAGATAATCAAGTAGTATTATATATATACTGCACAGACAGTATTTCCGGTTTAAAAAATTTTCCAAACTCAAAAATAAATGGCTTTATCATTACTCTCCTGTTTTAAAAGATGACATAGTCCGAGAATTTTTGCTTTTGCAGTGATACTTCATAGAAATGTGTCACCACTGAACGTTTGCTCTATACAACCTGTTCCATATTAAAGGTATATGTAAATTACTAGATTTCTTCCAGATTTACGAAACATTGTTGCCATTCATTCATTTATGTTGCTAGCAACACCGTTTTGATAACCACTCCATTTTCTCTAATTCCCTTAGCCAAACAATGAATGTTTTTCTACTAACAGTGGGGGGAGGGTGGAGGATGGTTCCTGCCCTGTGTCACTGTCTGAACACCCCTCATGAACTTTAAGGGACTCATATACTCCGATGCCCGTGTCTGCTCTTGACAAAAGACTTTCATCGAATTCATTTTTGAGACTGGAAAAAAGTCTTCACTATTAAACGCAATGTATTAGGAAAACATCAAAAACATGATTAAAGATGATTTTGAGCGCCTCAAAGTAGAGTCATTTCACTGTTTTTCAGAATACCAAGATGGATTTCCATCTGATCCATCACTAAAGCATGAAGAAACTATTTACATACAACACCATGACTTCTAACTCAATTTCAAATGGCACAGAAGACACACGATGATAAAAACCACTTTTCTAAGCAGATCTTACCATGAAAACTACCTTCTATGGTTCTGCAAATTCTCAAATGAGCCCTATCTCTTTAAGGAGACGAAATTCTAAATGGCTTATAGCAAATACTAAGGCCAAGATCTCGGTTTTCTTACATCCTCATTCCAATGGAGAGAGAACCAAACTTGTCTGCTTAGCTTCAGATTAATTTGCTCCTTACAGTGGTATCCGATCTGTGACAACTAAACAATCCGCAGGATGTGAGGAGGAGGACTCCTTCGAGATAGGGCGGAAGTTACTTTCAAACATGGGTCTGCCCGGAGTGAGTTTAGCCACCAACAGGTTTCCTTCCCTGCCATCAGCACACTGGGACACAAAGGACAGCTGAGTATTTTAAGCCAGAGGTCAGCCAACTTTTCCTGTCAAGGGCCAGATAGCACATGTTGGGCATTGTGGGCCTGCACTCTCTCTCGTCATATTTAGCAAGTCCGCTATCACAGAGAAGCAGCCGCCACAGATATTGTGTGTGTGACTGAGCACGGCTGTATTCCAATAAAACTTTATGTGTACGTGCTGAAATTTGAATTTCATATCACTTTCACGTCACAGACGTGATTCTTTTGACTTTTTTCAAATACTAAAAAAATGTAAAAACCAAAGACTGAAATCGGACCAGGGGAAGGTTGTGGCTGGTTCTAGTCTTCAGCGCTATGTTCTGCACACGGCCCGAAAGGCCAGCACGCTTTGTTTCTTCCAGGGGTGCAGCTGGTCAACCCAGCCCCAGCCGGCTCCCTTCTCTGCAGCCTTCCCTAAGCCCGCAGGACTGGAGGGGTTGGGGTTCGGGCTGCTAGAGCTTCCTCAGGAGTAAGGCACAAGGATCCGGGGTGCTTTCATCTCTTCTTTTCAAGCTCTGAAGCTCTAAATAGGGCTACTGCTGGGTGGGGATGGGGGAGACGGGTGCACACCCTATTTCTAGCCTTTTTAAAGCAGAACCTGGAATGTGAGGTTTTAATATAGAACTCTATAGATTCCCATGGAACTGAATAACAATTTCGAGATGGCAGGATCTGGACACTGAATAAAAAAACCATTCACTGTAAAATGGGGAAAGTTTCTGGAAGCTTCCTGGACCCCAGTTGGAGATGTGTAGGTTTAAGAGACCACCCCTGCAATGCAGCTGCCAGGAACACACAATGGCTGTTTGTATGCAAAAGGCCGGCTTCTCCGTGGATAAACCCTCGGAAACAACACTTACTGTTCTCTATGGTTGGATCGTAGGAGTCCACGAATTGGCCTTCCACAAACTGAATCGTCAATGAGGATTTCCCTGTGAAAAAGAAAGCAGCAGCTCAGTATACACTGGCGTGTCAAGGCACAAAAACTTAATCCTATGGCTGTACGTAAAACCCCACTCCGACAGATGAGGGTATGGGGACAAAACACATTCTCTTAATTAGTATTTAGGCGATTTCGAAAAAGAAAATTAATTTTATTCATTTGCTTATACGACACGAATTTGGGCAATTAAGCTATTATGAATTAAATACCTTTGTGACATTAAAAAATATTACCGACCAACACGCATACCGCATATTCTGTTAGAAGTGCACAAACTCTTAACGAGGTCAAAGCTAAACTGATTTTCTCTGGTGTTTTGAAATCTGGCAATTCATTTTAATATGCAAATGAATAAAATATGATTCGTTTCTTTCATATGTGGGTGCTTTCACATGTGGCTGTTACAAGTGTTACCAGGTATAGCTTCTAAAGAGGGAAACCTGGAAAAAATAAGAAGTCTTTACTGAAAAAATTGTGTGACCTCAGAAATCCGGTCTCAGTCACCCAGCATCGAAGGCCTGGGCGTGCCGGGCTCATAGAAGACATTTAAGAAATGTTCTGGATGTCACAAAAACAGCAAATGATGGAGCCTGTCCGTGAACCAGCCAAGCACTAGAGCCCTAAATTCTCCCTCCTCTCTGTGTTATCGAAGTTTCTACCGGAGGCCTTTGGAGCAGGCTTCCTGGGAAGCAGCAGTGAAGAACGCGGTCCAGATTCTGATCACAGGAAAAGGAAGTGGTTCCTCCTTAGTTTCATCCCAAACCCTCCCTGCCCTCAGCATCCTCCGTGTTACTGGACACATGCTCCGCACGCGCACCTGTTGACTCCCCTGGGGAGCTGCGGGAGAGGGGGGTCTGCCAACATGAGGGTCACCCTCCCGGGGCTTCCTCCAAACCACGGAGGTGCAGTTCAAGGGCACGATGTTTTCACACCCACGGCAGTCCCCATAGGCTTAGAAATCTATTAATTAGAAGGCTGGCTTACACGTGGGTGCTGCTGGGAGAGGACCAGAAACGCACTCCCTGCCCCCCGCAAGTTGGCTGGTTTATTTACTGCTCAACGGAGCAGCTGACCGCAGAGTTCAAAGTGTCTCTAGAATTACTGAAAACTGAAATCACTCTCCACGGAGCAGCCTACAGGAGCTTTTGACAATTAAATGACACTTCTCTGCTGGAAATCCTCACTGCGATCAGAATGGACTCCCAGCTCCAAACCAGGGCCCA
>PVKZ01005245.1:0-57812 GCA_004027375.1 Macroglossus sobrinus
GTTCGACCGCCAGGTCCTGGTCATCACCCATAACCACGATCATCACGGCAAAGGTGCCTGGTGGGTGCTGGGCGGGTCACTCCCGTCACCGGCTCCCTCAGCAGGTGCAGATACCGAGTCTCGGGGTGGGGGGGTCGGCGATGATGCCAAACCTCAAACCCCATCTTCCCAGGCGCAAGGCCCTGTGCCCCCCGCTCTGGCCTGGGGCCTCTGGCGGCCGGCCTCACCCCACGGTTTCTCTCTCGTTTACGACTTAGCGAAAGCTGAGAAAGACGCACGACGGGGAGGCTTCCGGCCTTCACGTTCTTCTCGCGGTGCCCTCCCTGACCCACCTGCTCGAGTCCGCCGGTCCAACCCTCCGAGGCCTCCCCTGACACGGCAGACGAGGCCAGTCCGCTGCCCCGAGCCTCCGCTCACCTGGGTCACACCTGTCTTCGCGCCTTGCGTGTGTGACGAAGGCTTACGCCAGCCCTGCGCCAAGGAGTCCCACAGCTCCTCGTGTGTGTTCTCACATTTACCTGTTGTCACTTTCTCAGAACTCGGCGTAACTCCTGCCACACGAGATGCTCGTAGCACGTGTTCAATGCGTATCACATCTGTGTGTTTACAGCTTCAAATCATTTTAACGTTAAATGACTGAGGTTTCCCCTCTGTCTGTGCAGAAGCCCCTGATAGTTCCATCTCAAGGAAAGAGTCACGTTGGTGCGAGTCTCGTCCCCTGGAAGGAGTGATTTTGTGCACGTCCTGGAACATTGAACACAAGCACGTTTTTGGTTTTTTTTTTCATTAGTAGATTTAGAAATATACATAATATGACGTGAACATGCTTTCAAAAGAAATGGTGAATTCTCCCATAACATACTATGTGTTCATGACGTAAATTGCATCGTGAAAATCCGAAATTGATTCAAATCTCATCACACAAACACACGTGTACGTGCACATACAAGCGTGTGCTTTTCTGCACATACACACACACACACACGAGTGTATGTGACGTAAGGGGGAGGGACACTGAAACTCAAAACAGTGGTTCAAAGCCAGATGACACTTGAGGTTTCTGTAACACCCTTGGAGCAAAGAGGGGCCCAGTCTCTGCCCCGGGACACGGAGGCTGGTGACAGGAACAGAGAGGGGGGGAGAGAGACACACGTCTAACACAGCGACATCCGTCTCCATTAGGCAAACAAACGACCACAGTCCTCCTGGTGACACGCGTGCTGGGTGACGCTGGCCGGCCACCTAGCAGAGTCGGACCATCTGGAGTTTGGGGGGGGCGTGTCCTGTAGGATACCCTACAGGTGAATTTAATTTTTCACTTTTTCTTAATGGCAAATCCCCGAGTTGGAAGCGAGAAGGCAAGCAACCGCTTACGAGCGCGGTGAGAGCCCCTCCATTTACACACGCATGTGCTTGTCCCCCGCCCTGTCTCCTTCACCTCGAACCCTCTCCGCCGCGGATAAACGAACGTGTCTGGAATTGTTTTCTCCCCGCCAAATGGCAGCCTATATTTCTGTAGCCCTGATGCAATTATGCCACCTCGATTGCCTTGTAGGAGGGGGGGGGGAAGCACGAAGCAAAACTTTGTGTACAAGAAAATAAAGCCCAGAAAATTGCCTGTGACACGCACGCACACAAAGACAGCCAGGCGTCCCCAGCGAGTGGACGGAATAGGAGTCGACAGCTTCTATTAACAATAACAAGACAAAATACAGAGGCCCTTTATCTCTTAAAATGTAAATTTATACACGGACCCATGCTGCCCCGCTGTAAATATCAAACACCCCTGAAGACCGCGCCGCGAGGAGGGATTGATTTTCGGAGAGCCGCCGCCATCTGCGCGGCCTCGGCGCGCCGCGTTACATCAACGCTGAATTAAAAACCCCTCCGCCCCAGAACCATACGGGAGATTGGCGAGGTTCAAGCTGTTTATTCTTTAAATTATATGATTGATTTTCTATGTTCATATCTACTCTATCTGAATCATTTTTCAAGTTTATTCAATTGATTTCCTCGTGTTAGGCGTTGCTCCCTCAATAACCTCCGTGCGTGGGTATCAGCTTATATCTGTTCTCATTTACATTTATGGGCCGAGAGCAGCTGAAAGTCTATTGATTTTCTTCGAGCACTTTGGTCCACAATCCCTAGTTATTTGTGATGAATGCTCTTGCTCATTTATGGTATTAAAGTCTCTGAGAGGAAACCTAATTCGATTTGCATTCATTTGGGTCGTCTGCCCTTCGGAGATGCGGGCCGGGGAGGCTGGCGGTGACGAAAGTCATCACTGAGCGCCGCTGACGCCGGGAACGGGGCGGGGCGGGGGGGGGGCTCCCCGACCTGCAAGCAGCCCACGCGCTTCGTCTCGTGATTTTCAGCCACCGCGTCACCCCGGTTAGCGCGTCTCGGTGATGTCACTCGTCCGCGGTGGGGCGGCGGGGACGGTTACGGAGCCCGCGACCGAGGAGGCCCAGGCGCGCGGTGCTGGGGTCCCCGGAGGGCGCGCTGGGGCGGCCCACGGTGCGCTTCATAGAGAGAGGACCCAGATCGAATCAGGCAAAGCCCCGGTGTCACCTTCCTTAGGGGGGATGGGAAAGGGAATGACGTGGCCGCAGGTGCCGGACGCCGGCTCTGCGGGCCGAAGGGTCCGACGTGGACCGCCATGAGTCTGCTGGGCCCAACCCGACGGGCGAGCTGAGCGCTGAGCGCACGCGTGTCCGCGGGCCGCGCAGACGCCACCGCGTTGGCGTGTGGGGCCCTGGCGAGCACGCGGCCGGCGGCCCGGCTCCCCCGTGGGCCTCACACCGGAGTCAGAGGCCGAGGGGCCGGAGGCTGCGTCCTCATCACACCCGGACAGTTCAAAGGGCGCTCCGTGGCTCCGTGAGCAGCGGCAGAGGGGCCATCGCGACGCTTGGAACGGCCTTTGTCCACCTCTGGAAAAGGGCGGATGCCAAGTTAATCCGACACGGAGACGAGACCGTGGTGCGGGCGGCGCCGTCTTCCTGGGAGTCACCCGAACGGCGACGACACTCCCGCCGAGGGCGCTGGGCTGTCCACAGACGGGGCCGCCAGCCTGCGAGGGGCTGCGCTTGTTCTCACGCTGCCCCCCTCCTGCTGGACGGCCTGCGACGCCCCGAGTTCCATTCCCAGGCGGAAAGGGGGGTCCTCCTTTCCGGAGGGAAGCCGGCTCCGCTGCTCCAAGCGGGACATGGAGACGTCCTCAAAACCCAGTCTGTCAGACGACCTTGACCGAGCAAAGACGATTCAGAGCCGAACTAAGTGAAGCAGATGTGACAGAAAGTGACGAAAAGGACAGAAAGCGGGGTGTGTGTGTGGGGGGGGGCGGAGCAAGCTCAACTTCCGTCCGAGGTGCGGTGAGGTCGGAAGCATGTTCGTCAACGTGCTGACAGAGGGGACGTGGACCCCGTCTGCTTAGACAGGGGTCACAGTCACCTGCTTCCTAAGCACAGCCGCTGAGTACCCTAAATCTCTGGCGCCAGCATGGACAGGGGCACTGTGGGGACTGAGGGGACCGAGGGGACCGAGGAAGCGTCCTGTAGGCCCAGGTGGCCGGCGCACGGCCACTCAAAGCCACGGTGGGGCCGTCGGAGAAAAGCAGCAGGAATGGGGGAGGCGTCACTGGCCCGGGAGAGGGGCCTGTGGGACGGGCGAGGAGACTGGACACCGGGGCTTCGTGAACGTCTAGTATCCGGTCACCGTCCCTTCCAGGAGGCGCTGGCCTGGGCCTCTGCCCTCCGACCCGTGACGCACCCCGGGGGCGCTGGTTTAGGGTGCAGAGGGACACACTCATTCATCACAGCGGCGGTAGGAGCCCAACACCCTCCTTCTGGGAGGCAGGAGAGGGGGCCACAGAAGTCAGAATCTCAGGCGTTCTCTCTGCGAGCGGTGACACTGGCCACCGCAGCAGGGGCCACGGAGACGCCGAGCCACAGACACGTGGAGCCAATAACGGGAAAGAGGAGACGCTGCAGAGTCACCATGTCACAGTTCAACATGTCAGTGGAGATGGTCAGCGAGCCCCCCTGGCTGCTGGGATCACGAGAGAAAGACAGACAACACCGCCGAGAGCTTGGCGACAACAAGAACGAACACACAGACTCTGCATCCGGTGAACCCCCTAGAGAGTGGGCTCGGAGAGAACACAGGGGGAGAGGGACACTTCAGGACCCGCCCTGGGGACACGACGGGGACCAAGCATCTGGACTCGCCGGGAAACTCATTGGAAGGGAGGTCGGGGTGCACACAGCACTGGGACACAGAAGACGTCCTTTTGAAACCAGCAGAGATCAAATAGTTTGGGAGCTTCCTCAGCGCTGTGGACAGTAACGGGTCCATCTAAGCGACTCCTTGGTTGATCGTCCCCCCATCTGCCTTCTCCGCTGTCCCCTCTCCGTCCCCCTCCCCCCCAGGCCTCCTCCCCCCCCTCTCTTCTCCAACTCGCTTCTCCCAACACAAAACCCATCCTGTTCCCTCTGCTGCAGACACGTTTTTCTTAAATCTCACGTTTTCCAGATCATTCTTGAACTCTGCGCTCACACACCACCCCTCAGTGGGCACCCTCGTCCCTCCGACGAGAGCGGACCCCGTCCAGCGCTGCGGCCGCTGCCCCCGCGGCCCTGGCCGCCCGCGGTAACGCTCCGCGTCCCGCCGCCGCCCGCTGCCCGCCGGCTGTGCCTCCCCCGAGGTCGCCCGCACACAGGCCTGTGGGGCCGGGTGGGACCCGCCTGTCCCCCTGGCTGCGTTTCACCCGCGGACGTGCGCCCGCGGACGCAGGGCCCAGCGGACGGATTCCGTGTCTACAACGGGGCACCTCGAACCACTAGAAACGGACTCTGCGTTTGTGCGTGGATCGCCGGCTTCCGATTCCGTGCCGAGCGTGGTAAGAACCCACACACCCGTGCTATTCACCCCGAAGGACGCGGCCCGCCGAACTGAGTGCGACGTCGCGTCGTAGTGACCGGGTCCTTCGCACGGCCTGTGACAGAGCGGCCACCGTCTGCAGCCCTGAGGGGCGTGGACACCGCAGGGGACTTCAGGGGAGCGAAGCGGGTCGCACCCGCCTCTCGGGACAGGGACTGCGGGGTTCTGGGTTTGGTGCCGGCAGGGGACGCGGCCCCCGCCTCTCGCCGTGAGTGCGCAGCGCGCGGGGCCGGTCCAGGCGCCTCGCCCGGGGGCCTCTTGCTCGTAGCACCTGGGCCGGCCGGGCGGGCCGCAGGTGCGTGTAGGATCCGCTCACCTGTGCCGGTGTCCCGGGTGCTGCCGCGTCCTCCCGGGTGAGCTGATGCGGGCCGAGTTCCTTCCGTTCAGCGACCCCCCAGCCGCCCTGCGGGGTCCCCGGGGTATGTGAGAACGAGCTCGTGAGACTCAGAAATGCAGGATTAAACGAAGAACATTCTGGAAGCCCTCTGTGATGGAACGCGAGTCCGCCTATCTCAGAGAAACGGCGCTGACTCTCCCCTCGCCTCCCCTTCTGTGTGTGGCGCCGCCTCCGTCCACGTCAGCAACGGAAGCGCAGCCCACGCGGCCCAGCCCATGCGGCCCACGGGACCCAGCCCACGGGACCCAGCCCACGGGACCCAGTCCACCGGACCCAGCCCACGGGACCCAGCCCACCGGACCCAGCCCACGTGGCCCAGCCCACGGGGCCCAGCCCACCGGACCCAGCCCACGGGGCCCAGCCCACAGCCCCCAGGAAGGGCCGCCGGTCGCTCGGCCAAGGCGACTCGGGCTGCGTCACGGTCCCTGCGTCCCAGCCTCGGGAGCCCCAGGCTGGAGGCCCCGACCTCGAGCCGCTCTGGGGGGATGCAAAGACCCCACCTGGGTCCCCCCTACTCCCCTTCACCCCGGGCCCGTGACCAGCCCAGGGACGGCACGCAGGCGGAGTCCCCTCCCCCGCCATGGCCCTGGGGAGTGGGCGGGGCGAGGAGCGACGTTCCCCACGACCCCCCCCCAAACCCTTGACCCCGGCAAAACCCGGCACGCGGGCCTCTCCCCCATCCTCTTTCGGATCCTGATGCAGCTTTTAGATCATGCAAATAGATCACAGGCCGACATGATCTGACAAGATAATGGAGCTTTCATTGCTGCGTGATTAACTTGGCTGCAGGGCCACACCTCCGCCCTTTCGCATGATGGTCCTAATTAATAATGATTACTCCCAAAATGTGCAAATGGAACGATAAACGAAGAACCAACTAATTAACTGCAACCATTTCTACTAATCATTAGTTAACATCCCCTTTTGTCATCATTACGAAACGTGCATGCGAGGCCAGATAAAACAGGGTCAGCCTTTCTGCCCCCATAAACCTGACAGCCATATTTTCTTTCCCAATAAAAGACAAACAAGTAATTAAACCCAGAGCTGAAGTAAGGGCCACAGAATTCGATTACTTCAATATTCCACTGGTGGGTGAAACAGAACCATTTTTCAAAATAAGTGCTGAAACCACCCCGTTCTCGGGCTCCAAAGGCAAAGCTGTTCTCTGGCCCAGAGCTGGGCCTTCCGCCCGTCACACCGGGCCACCGCCCGACACCCAGGGACGGCTTCCCACGACGCTGCCCAGGACTCCGTCCTGCTCTGAGGCGGTGTGGACACTGCCAGGTCCCGTGAGGCCTCCGTGGACGGAGGGGTCACAAGCTGGGTGACGGGGACCCCGGTGGCTCTACCCGAGGCCTCGGCCGCAGATGGAGGGCCCTGGTGGGTGTTCACAGCGACCGAGCACAGGCCTGGTCCCCACCGGCATCTCCTCACCAGCCCGCAGGGGCCTGGAAGCGACAGGGACCTCGGTGATCCACTCCACGTGGCCCCTCGTGTCCTTACGCAGCCGGAGGCAGCCGGAAGGTGACACGAGGCCGTCTGCTCTGCCTCTCCCTGACGAGCGCCCGTAAATAATTGATCAGTAACCGTGATGCCGACAAGAGCATTTGTAAGGCACGGGGCCGGGGACAAAACGTGGTGGCTCTCGGGACGAGAAGGCCACCAGGAAGGTGGCCCGGGGTTTAGCTTCCTTCTGCTTCCGTTGACACACCCCAGACTAGATTCTTTTCTTCTCCCTTTTTTCCGCTGTTTTCTGAAAACGACTCTTAGTGGGCTGAAGTCTGTATGAAGGAAACGCAATTTCCATAAGATTCCTGTGGGTTCTCGTGAGAGGCAGCGCTTTCCATGCTACTGCAAGGGCTGCAGCTCGCTGGCAAGATTAAAGTCTGCTCCTCGTTAGGTGATAAAATCCAAGCAGAAGCCCTGACAATGGACTTTTAATTATATTTAAAACATTTAACAGGGCGATGGGACAATTCCGACGTCTGTACCGGAAGCGAGGTAGAGCATAAAGGGACCCATTCGGATCAAAACCTTCAAGCAGATCAAAAAGTTTTGGTCCTGCAACTTACTACACGCTTCCTCCAAAACATGTAGATAAATAAACAAGATAATACAGTCCGTGAGCTTTCGTTTCCTCTTCTCTGAAGCGACATGAGTACTCCGGCGGTTTTGTAAAGGTCGCATGCGAGTGAAACAGTCTGTACAACCGAAAACTGTGACGATGCAAAGTCTTACCGATAAAATGAAGGAGAAGCGTGTCTATATTTGAAAGTCCTTCTCTACGGCCTGTCCAGGTAAAATAGAACACGTGACAGGAAATCAGGTAAAGGACACTGGCCACCTCCTGGGTTAATTTTCATCAAGAGTTAAAAGGAGAAAGGGCCCCCACGGTCGCTGTGACCGTCAGCTCTACCGTCACGGCCGCTCTGGGCCTCAGTCCCCTGCTCTGTGACACGGGGCGGAGGCCGTCGGGGACGGGGAGAGGAGGCCCGGTGCGTGTCCACGCCGTCAGCGCGCGGTGACACGTGAGGCCGCCGAATAAAGGCTGCGACTTCGTCACCATTCTGTCGTTATTTTATTACTATTATTAGCATCATTTCTCTCTCTGCCGTATGCGGAAACTACAAACCAGAAATTCCGTTCAGGATCAATTAAAACGTTCCTCTCGCTCTGAAACGATTGTTCATGAATTGCACCATTATGGATTTCTCTGTTTTTCTATTTTTCTTCTTTTTAGTCATTTTAAATCTCTGTTAAATTGAGCACCCTCTAAGCGGAAGGGAGGGACCCCAAGTGTGTGCACAGAAAAGGATGCAGAGAGAATCCAGGCCACCCCCCAAACCACGGCCCGCCCCCCAGATCACAGCCCACCCTGGCTTTCTGGGGCCGGGGTGCAGAAGCCAGCGACGCGGGCGGCCGGCCTCTGACCTAACGTGGGACAGCCGGGTGCGTGGGACGCTGCGTGTCCAGGGCCCCTGAAAACGCCTGGGGCATTTGCACCCGATTTGGAAAGGTTGGGAATGTCGATTTGAACTGTCCTGGAATTCCGCAGCCGCATAAAATTCTCTTCGGATCCGAGACTGTGCCCCAAAGAGACAGACGTCCACATCCGGGCCATCAAACCCAGGGGGGACAGGTTCCTGCAAACTGCCGGGGTCAGGACAAGAAATCACTCATCTGTAGCTCTTCACGTATGTCGTGACATTGGGGACTCAACACAACTCGCGTGGGGCTGCGTGGAGTTTGAAATCTTTTCAAGCGGTGTAGGAGCGGATTTTTTTGAAGCCCGATGGCCCGGGGCAGAGTGGCCGAGGGGACCTCGGGCTCCGCATCTGCGCCCCTAAGGCGGACGGCGTGTCCAGAGCCCGTGCTGTTTCCACGAGCAGCGCCCGGGGCGAGCGGCCGCGTCTGACCGGGTAGCCCACCCCTTAAACCGGTACGTTTCATCCCGGTGAGAAACGGCGTCATCTCTACGCAGACACGGGGTCTAGGAGCGCATCTGGGAGGGAAGAGAAACGACAAATGTCGACCCCTCCCAACACCGACGCGGCTCGTTACTGGTGTTACCCTGATGCTAGCTGGTTACGGAAGGGAGCGGCGACACAGCGCCACACAGCTCGCGACGCGCTGTGTGGGTCAGGGGTGTTTTCACAGTGTCACGTTTACCTAGTATCCCGTCTGACCTGGGTTTTCCCATCACCACGGTTTCTCCCACGGGAGTCGACGCCCACAGAGTGGCCCCACCATCACCGCCATCACCATCACCATCACTGTCACCACCGCCATCACTGTCACCCCCACCATCACCGTCACCATCAGTCACCCCCACCATCACCGTCACCATCACTGTCACCCCCACCATCACCGCCATCACTGTCACCACTACCATCACTGTCACCATCACTGTCATCACCACCATCACCATCACCGTCACCGTCACCGTCACCATCACTGTCGCCATCACTGTCACCATCACTGTCACCACCACACCATCACCACCACCATCACCATCACCACCACCATCACTGTCACCATCACTGTCACCACCACCATCACCACCACCATCACTGTCACCACCATCACTGTCATCACCACCATCACTGTCACCCCCACCATCACCGTCACCATCATTGTCACCACTGCCACGACCACTAACACCGCCACTGTACTTCAAATCACATGCAGCACAGCGAGCAAGGGAATGTCTTTTGCTTTCATGTCTCTGTAGCGGGTTACGAACAATCTAAGGAACAAGCCAGCTCCTTGTCATATTTCTATTTTACCTAAAAACAGTGTTTATGTGGAGCCTAATGTCTTTAGGTGTCAACCTGATTCCTTCTAGGTCTTCGACGAAGTTTTATTTTGTACATTTCAGGCTCTGTCGTTCTTCTCGGTATTGAGCTGGCCGCCTCTCCCTCCACCGAGGGATGGTCGCTCACGCGCTCCGTATCCGGTCACAGCCTCAGACCACGGCCCTGCACGGACGCTTCGCCCTGCCCATGCAGAGCCCAGAAGGGAGGGACTTTCCCTTGACTCGTAATGACAACCCAGCAGGGAAAGATGTTAAGGGTTTTTTTTATTATTACAATGATTGGGCCGACATTGGTTCATAAAATCATATAGGTTTCCAGGGTACAATTCAATAAAGAAAGCAAGCTACAGTTTCCCCGGCGATCAACGGTTTCCTAATTTTCCATGGAGCCTTAGGAAGGGCTCTTCGCCCAGTGGACGATCTGGGGGAATTCGTTCTGTTACGAGGTAACTGATTAGGTAGCAAACAGTAGATTAGCGAAGTAAAACCGTTGTCCTCCCATGAAACGTGGATATGATTTCAATAAATTCGGTTTATCCGGCTGCGTGGTCCGCTGACCTCCGCGTGTGACAGGACGGGAAGCAGGTCCCACAGGGGAACTGCCAACTGTGGCCCTCTGCCCCTCACTTTCCCCTACTGTCACGCGGAGGAAGTGTTCAGGACGCCTCGGATGCAAGGCTGGGCTGCGGGGGTCGGGGTTCACCGGTGACCAGGAGGCGGTGTGAAGGCGTCACCCTCCGGGTGGTTTGGATCCGAAGGCTGATCCACCTAGGGGACCCCGATGTGTTGTGAGCTCAGCGAGGACTCAGATAGAGCAGTGTCCCCCCCGCCCTATGAACTATTACCGTCTGCCCCCCATGACTGTAATTCCATCACACACACCATGAACTCAGACGTGTGGGGACAGTTCGTCTGCGGAGCGCTGCCTTTGATTTGCAAGGACTGAAACACGGGGCTCGGTTGGTGCCAAGGGTGATGCAGAGTGACGCACCTGCTCGGTGCCTACAAATAATTTGAAAGCGGACCCTGTGAGCACACCTCCCGGACCCAAACCACTCTCGGGGAGAAACCGAGCATCGGCCCGAAGAGGAGACGAGACGGGGGGCGCCTCCGGCAGCATCTCTAGGCCCGGCCTCAGATCAAGACAGTTCATTACGCCCACAGATATTTACGACCTCCAAGTGTCTGAATAAAATGTAGCTCTTACACTATGATCCAAGTAAGCCCGGCGATGTTAACTGGTTCCTTTTACTCTGTATTGATGATCTGTAAAGAAAAACATACATAAGCACAATTTCTCAAAACAAGAACCAATACCGACCCACATAATTTCTACATGTAGAGAACACCCTGAAAACAAATGACGAACTCATCTTCTTAGCTAACGTGACCTTCACAAGCAGACAGCTTGGAAGGAATGTTCAGCATGAACAATATAAAACTTCGGAGTTGTGTTTTTTTTTTTTTAACGAAAATTAAATGGTCTGTCCACTAAATAATCAGCATTAAAATCCTTTAATGCGCTTGCATAAAAAATTAACCCCAACAAATAAAACCAAGCTGTGCATCATTTGCCTCGGCTTATCTCTTTGATTACTGTATATTAATTAAGATGTGAATTACTGCTCGAAATAAAAGAATGCCCGAGACCCAAAAAAGAATAAAAAATGAGGGCTTGTCGAGGCAGACAATGAGGAGGGCGATTCGGGAAGCGATTGAAAAATGAATGTTTACTTTTAATGTTTTACTTTGCTATTTTCCTTAAGAGAAAATCTATATGAATTTATATTGTTTGCTCTCGGCCGCGCGCCGGTCGCTGAGAAACAGCTGTTCTGCCGAGCTGGTCTTCGACTGCGGGCGGGCAGGGCTCAATAATCCGTCTCAGCCCAGGTTAAGTGATGGAATTCATTTAAATGCCCCAGAAGTAATCATCCACAAAGAGTACATTATTTCTCTTTTATGAATTTTCAAACCTAATACTGATGGCTGGCATGCAATTAAGCCTGATCAATATGTAATTTAGGAGGTCTGACATGTTTTCAAATTCTCAGAATATAGATTCTTTCAATATTGCAGGAGCTTAGTGAACACCGAGCCTTTCGGAGGGAGCTCAGGCGGTTTTAGTACAGTACCAAAAAAAATAAATAAATAAGAATAATAATAAGTTGAGCCCGACGCTGCATAGTAATTAGACCTAGGGACTAATTTGTGCACGGAAACCATAACGGGGACATGCAGGCTGCGTCGTCATTGTCTTCCGAGCAGGGGACAGGGACGGACAGGACACAGGGACGGCCAGGACACAGGGACGGCCGGGGCCCGGGGTTTTGAGAAGCACCCGCTGGTCATCTTCACGCACCGGCCCTTTCAAAGGCATCACGGACCCGAGGCGGAAGGTCTCGGGAGCCGCACTGTGACCGGAACCCCGTCCGTGTGCATTTATTTATTCGCCGACGCTGTATTTATCCGCCTGGGATCTCTCGGAGACAGTCCCCGCCCCCAACCCCACCCCCGCAAAAAAAAAAAAGGAAGGCGAAGCCCAGGGCAGCACCGGCCCTAACGACCCTTTGTGTTAAGCTCATAAACAAAGGCCAGCACAGTGGCTCGTGACCCCGGAGGTGAAGGGCGCCTCTCCCCAGGATTACTAATTAGCCCGCTGTCATCTGCACAACAAGAATTACACTTGAGTCCCTGTGATTTGACAGGGTCCAATTTTAAACTTCATGCCTGAGGTCTTAACGGGCTCTCTGGCCCTTCGCGTGTGCAGAGGGCCGGGCCCAGCAGGCGGGAGCCGGCCAGCCTGTCCTGTCCGAGCCGGAGCCTGGCCGCGGCCCCAGTCTCTGACCTGGCCTTACGCCGCCCAGTCCTGCCACCCCGGGGCGGGGCGGGGTCCTTTGCCCTCCGCCCTGTCACCCCTGTGGTTTTTGGTCAAAGGTTTATTCACTGCTCATTAAGCCTGTCGCCCTTTTCCGGGTGTCCCCGGCCGTGGGGACGATCCCACCCTTCGTTTCCTGCTTGGGGGAACCTGTCCGCTCACTCCCGTGGCCCTTCACTACCCGCTCTGTCACCGTGGCGGGGGGCATGGCCCCACGGCTCTGGCCTTCATGCCTTCATCACCGGGGGCCCCGCGCTGTCTGGGGTGCAGTACACGAGGCCCGTCACTCGGCCACAGCTGGGTAAGGGCTGGGGGACGGGCAGGGAGGGCGGCCGTGCCCGCAGCGCCGGCAAAGGGAGCAGGCCCCTTGCAGGAGGGGACAGCACAGCGGTGGCTCCACGTGCCGAGGCGGGTGTGAGGGAGCCACGTGGTCATCCCATGGGGATCGGATGCTTCGGTGCATTGGCAGACGCCTCGGACATCTAAGAGTCCCCTTTTGAAATGTAAACGCTTATTTTTACTGCTGCGGACAATTTTAGGCCAACAGAAAGGTAAAGACAGTGAAATAAAACAGTTATTACGCAGCCACCAGGAGTGTGTGATTAGGTGTGTGATCAGGCGTGCGCTCGGACACGGGGGACCTGGGGGAGATAGGCCGCCTCTCCCGAGGGTCAGGGACGGGGAGGGGGTCAGCAGGCCACTGACAGTCGCTTCGGAGTTGAGGGACGGGGAGGCCGTGCGGGGACGTCCTGGGCGAGTCGGTCACCAGCGAGCGTTCGCGGGCTGTGTCTGGTCTGTGTTCATCATTGCTACGTACAGAGTCACAGACACGTTGAAGCCCCACTCCCCGTCCCCGAGGCGGCCACTTCTCCAAGGCCGGGGGCTTCTCATGCATCACACACTTCTGTTGTGTTGACCGGGAAACGGGCAGACGGAGGCCGCGGTGGCAGGAACGGAGCAGGCGGGTGCTGGGGACGAGCGGTGAGACCGCGCTCCGCGTCCCCTCCCGGCACCGTCAGCCCAGGAGGTGTTTAGGGACAGCATGAAACAAACAAACAAAACCACAAATAAAGAAACAGGGCCCCGGAGGGCAGCTCCTAAGAGCTTGGGTCACAAGGTGGAGTTGGCTTTCCTGGGGGACAGTAGGGGGGCAGGAGTGGCCACGGGACTCGGGGGACAGGTGAGCCAGGGGCACGTCCATCGGGGCGCAGCCTTTGGGAGCCTCAGTCCGATGCCACAGTGGGACCGGCCTTCGTGTTGGGCAGCGGGTGCCGGGGACACGCGTCGTCACCGTGCCCCACGGTGGCCTGGCTGGGGGGAGCCTTCCAGATGGTGGCCCGGGGCGGGGGGTCACCGCTTCCGCTCCCCCCCAGGAGCCGCTTCACCTGTCACCCGTCGCCCTGCACTCAAACGCCCACGCGCGCACCACGCCTGAGGGCAGCAGCGCCTCCAACGCCGCCCTGTCACGGACACGTCTGCTCAGCTCCCTCCCGAGCGTCCCCGCTGGGGACAGCCCCAGAGCGACCCGCGTCACCACCACTGCCTTCCGCGAAGCGCCGCCCACGCCTGGCATTTCCACAGGTGTCTCGGGCCTGCCGGGCTAAGGGGATCCGTGCGAACACGCGACAGTTCAGAGCAAAAGGCAAAAGGCAGCACACCAGCTCCGGACAACACTCGGGCGCGGGCTCGCAGGCCGCACCGGCCACAGACGTCCGCAGAGAGGTCCCCCGTCTCGTATTTCGTCCACGGGGACGCCGCGGCCCCAAACGAGGAAGAACGAGGCCACGACCGGCCCGGCCCGGCCGCGAGCACACTCACGGCCCCTGCGCGTCGCCTGCCGTCAAGTCTTTCATCCGAGGATGCTGCGTGCGCTCCCGGGAGCGCCCTGCAGAAACGCCCGGGGAGGTGTGCGGGCAGAGACGCGCTCTCTGAGCTGCTTGCTGGGCGCGGGGACAGAAATGACAAAGGACCCCGTCCGTGCGTTTTCAAGACAGGGCCCGAGAGCGGCGGGAAATTGATGGCGTGCCACGCGGGCTCGCGTCCCCGGGAACTTGTGAGGCGGACAGAAGCGCCTTCGATAAAGAGGCCTTTGATCTCCTGGGTGTCAAACTGTTTTCATATCAGGGCATTTCTAGGTCAATGAAGGGTTAACGCAGCGTCATAAATCATATGTCAACGAGGGCACTGGGCTGGCCGCGAGCAGAGGGTGGATGGTTAAGGTAAAAAAAAATAATAATAATAATACAAAATAAATAAAAAATAAATCATTACAGAGTGGCACGTCCCGGACGCGATGCGAAGCCACAGCGGGTTCCCTGCCGCAGGCGGACGCAGGAAGCCGGAAAGAGATGCTCGGACTCTCTGCTCTGGACATGGACGTCAGGGGCAGGGCCGGCCGCAGGGGGGACGCCACGGACAGCTCTGCTGACCTCCCGGGGAGCCCTCGCCTTCTCCCCGGCATGAAACGGGAGCCAGCTGTACGTCACACCTACCCAGCCACCGGCCCCGTGGGCGGCCGACTCCGGGTGTGAGCACGTGACGACAGCTCAGAGACCTGTTCGGAGTCTGGCCCGATGCCCCCGATGGCCGCCCCGGCAGGCAGGCCGCTGCCCCGTGGCCGTTTCTAAGCCCTTCCTGGTCCAGAAAGCTCCAGAAGAGTTATTCTGCGTGTGGGGGTGGGTGGGGGTCAGACTGTTACCTTTAAACTCATTTAGAAAAAATAATAACCCTTTGCCACCATTATCATTAAGTATAATGTAAAAAGGTGACACATGCAATGAGATTTAATGAAGAACAGAAAAGTGCAACGCTGAGACACAGTCGCCGTCCTGCGGGGCGTCTGGCCTCGCTGGCCGCCTGCTGCGGCTTTGGGGAGCTCGCAGCCACGCTCCCCGAGGGAGGAAGGTCACAGCTCTGAGCTGCAGCGGGACCCTCGGGGCTGACGAGGACACGGGCGGCCGACCTCCGCAGTGGGCCACCCCGCCGGCCACCCCGCCGGTCCTACCCGACGAAACGCGGAGAGTGATGCGAGCTCGGGCACAATCTGTCACGTAAAATCTGCAAATCCTTGCACTACGCACGCGAGACAAATGGGCCGTGGGCGGGCGGGCGGCATCGACAGAGCCGGCGGAGCGGGATGCCCTGTCTGTCGGCTGATGGGGGGCGGGGAAGTGCCCGACGAAGCGCCCACTCATTATGAGTGTGCGTGTGTGTGTGTGCGTGCGTGCACACACATGTGTGTATAAACGTGCGTGCATGTGCATGTGTGTGCATGGGTATGTGTGCATGTGTGTGCATGAGTATGTGTGCATGTTTGTGCACATGTGCGTGCACTATGTGTGTGCATGTGTATGTGTTTGCATGTATGTTTGTGCATGTGTGCATTGTGTGTGCGCATGTGTGTGCACGTGTGTGCATGTGTGTTTGCATGGGTGTGCATTTGTGCGTGCATGCATTGTGCGTGCATGCACATGCACACGTGTGCTGTGCATGTGTGCATGTGCGTGCGTGCATGTTTGTGTGCATGTGTGCGTGCACATGCATTCGGGGGGTGGAGCCGTTTCCCAGCCTGGTCACCTCTCTCACACCCGACTCCGAACAGGCGTCTGAGGGCGAGACCTCACCCCAGAGGTCACACGCGGGCCCCGCAGGCGTGTCCGTGCCCCGGTGAGGTGCCGGACGGGAAAACGCAGGGAAGATTCACCTTTCCGCGTGAGTACGCGGCTCGCTCCTTTAATCCTATCATCTCCGAATTCCCTGTAAGAAAGGGTCGGTGTTTATATACAAAGTCGCATTTCTACCGATACTATCAGGGTGCACAGAATAACAGGGCGCCTAAAACGACTGACCCCCAGGCCGAAATGTAATTGAATGTGTCACAAGCTTTTCAAAATTAAAATCTGCGCATTAGAAATAGTTTAAACATATAGTGAAAACTATCAGAGTCATAAAATGTTAATATAGGGACTTACGTTCCTCAGAAGGTTACTGATTATTTGATCATAAATGTCGACATCACATATTCCTTACACATTACTATTTTAATGCACTAATGAAATGCTTTTAAAATTCAATGCAACATCAGGTAGTTTCAGAGCAAGGTCAAAAACAGAAAGGTCAGGTCAGCCCTGAGCCACGGAGGGTCCCCCACCCCCCAGGGAGGGTCAGTGTCTTTCCTGGGAGCGAATTTAAAAAAGGCCCCCGAAGCCTGTGAAACGATGCAGCTCGCGATGTCCGCAGCCACGCCCCGTGGTTCCCATGGTCCCCGTGGCCCCGTGGTCCCCATGGCCCCGTGGTCCCCGTGGTCCCCGTGGTCTCTGTGGCCCCGTGGTCCCCATGGTTCCCGTGGTCTCTGTGGCCCCGTGGTCCCCATGGTTCCCGTGGCCCCGTGGTCCCCATGGCCCCGTGGTCCCCGTGGTTCCCGTGGTCTCCGTGGCCCCTTGGTCCCCGTGGTCCCTGTGGTCCCCGTGGTTCCCGGTCGCCGGTGCAGCTGGGCTGGGCGGGGCTGCTCATGAGCATGGCGCCTGGTTCACGTCTGCCCGAGACGGTGTAAAGTCGGCCTCTGTATGTCAGCGAGTGACATTTTAACAGTAACATCCCAAGATACATTTTGTACAATCATATGATAATAAAAATGTAAACAACGGTGTCATAAACTGTGGGTACAAAAACCTCGAAAGCAAACGTCTTACTGAACGAAACGCTGGCGAACACCATGAAAACCGCTCAGGCACCCAGACGCCCCATACGGTGCGTTGTCACAGCCACCAGCTGTGCGCGTGTCCTGGGCGACACCCAGGCCCACGAACAGGCGCCCGTGGCCGGGGTGGACACGTGGCGGTGACGGGAGAGGCTGTGACGTGCGTGGCTGGCCCCCGGCACACGGTGAGGCCCTGGACGCAGCCTGGGGACTCAGAGACGCCGCCACGGGTCCATACGCGAGCTTCTTGAAAACGATGTTGTCACGGACAGTTCCTGAAACGCTGGGGATGCCGTGTCGTTTTTTGTGACTGCTTTGCAGATAGGGTAAAACAGGCCGGTGTGACCCGCTGTGCCCGAGGGGCAGGGGCTCTGCCTTCACAGTACCCGGACCCTTCTAGAGCGAAACACTGGATTTTCCTAAATGGGAAATTTGGTTCGACCACAGAAATGTAACCGAAAGCGCTGCTTTCCCCAGCGGGGATGAGAGCGAAGCACGCACGCACCGACACGGGTGAGGCTGGGAGAGAAACGCACAGCGACGGCGCCAGCTCCCCGGGTGCTCGCGTCCCGTGTTCCTCGCGGTGACGCTCGCGGCCCCACGCGCCCCAGAGGCTCGGAGCCATGCGCGTGGCCTTCGTGCTGAATCCTGAGGCAGCAGCGCGCTCGGCTGGAGCAGCCGCGTCCCGGACCGGGACACGCCGCGTGTGTGTGTGGGGAGTGCTCTCCGGACGGACCGGGCTCCCCTGGGCCAGGGGGAGGCATGTGGAGAGCACCAGCCCCAAGCAGGAGGGAGGGTGGAGGAAGGCAGGGGACAGGTGGGGGACGGGGGGGGGGACGGCCGAGTGGCCGGGGCAGGATGGTCCGGCGCAGACACAGGGAAGCAGGATGGCGCCCGCCCAGCGGGCCATGCAGAGGTGTCAGCAGGTCAGGGCGGGGCCCGGGGGACGGGGCGCAGAGTGAACCCGCAGGGAGAGCCAGGGGCCAGCGCCTAGCGCAGCCTGTTTGTCCTGGGGCTCACGTAAATGCTCCAGCTCCGGGCAGGCGAGGGTCCCCTCGCCTCGTCACCCCGGCTTCGTGCACCCGGCGCCCACACCAGCCAGTGCACGTGGCAGTGGGGGCCGCCCCTCGCCCGGGGGACCGAGGGACCAGAGTTTCCCAAATGCAGCAGCCCCGGCCCACACGCCACCCTCACGACGGTTCCGGGCCTCTGGCCACAGTGTCCTCCCTGAGCCGCCAGTGCCCGGCATCCCAGACGGGGCGGGGAGGACGTGCTGGTGGCCTCATGCCCGTTTCTCCGGGACACGCCAGCGCGAGAGCTCGGCTGGCTCGGGGGGACACCTAGTCCTGCCCCACCCCAAGGCCCCGCGTGCTGGCTCACTCCCGGGGAGCTTGTCCCAGGCCGCGTTCCTGGGGTGACTCAGTGACCTCGTCCTGCTTCCGAGCTGGGCACCCTGGCCTGCTCTGTCCCCCGGACCCTGGCAGTGCCCTCCAGGCCACGACGTTTTACATGGAAACGAACACCGTTCTTTCTAATCTCAGAAAGGGGCATCGAGCATAACGTGAAGATAGTTCTCCAACCTCAGCTAAGCGGGGTTCCCTTCACGGGAAGTTTGGGGGGTACAAGCGAGGCAATTGGGCATTTTCGGCGAGTGCAGACGGAGCCGTCCGCTTTGGGATATGCGTCCCCCCCGGTGTCCCCGCAGCCAGGGGCTCATCCAAGCGGCCCGGGTCGGTGCTGGTTCAGAACCCCCCTGGGGTCCCAGCACTACGTCTGCATTTCCCATCGCCCCCTTCTGCGTGTCTTGGCCACACACGCACACGGAGGGGCCGTCACCGCGACGACGCTTGTTTAAATCACAGACTTGAGCACAGCCCGGGGTACTCTCCGAGGGGCATTTCCTGCCGAATTTCCTGGTTCGTTTTCCCGAGTTTTGTCTCAGCGCGTGCAGGGCACAAACCGGTGATGACACCTTCTCTAAGCCCGTCCCCTCCCCCCAGCAAAACAACAAAGGAAACGACCCCCCCCCTTCAGGGTGCACGCAGGAGACCGCGCGGGGCGCCCTGGCCCCCCGGGCCACTGCAGAAAGCTCCCCCGTGCCTGTGGCCTTCCCGGTGTAAACACCCGTCTGATCGGAACAGAGCGTATTATTGGATTTCTAATTTTCTGTGGAAGGGCCGGGCTGCGCTGAGCAGCCTTGAGCAAGCTGTCACAGATGAGACCAGTGAGCACATCCCGGCTCTGCACACGGCCAGGGTTGCCTAGGAGACGCTGCCGAGGGACCGGGGTCAGGAGTCAAACTGACCAATATTGAGTAAATTGCATTGGTTTGAATGATTCCCCGAGAGCTGGTAATGATGTGGCGAGCACCCAGTTAGGCCGCAGACAGACGCGTGTGGCGAGGGGCGTGCACGGGCGAGCTTGTGGGTTGTGTGCGTGCATGTGTGTGTATGTGCACATGTGTGTGTGCATGTGTATGTGTGTGCATGTGTGTGTGTGTGCGCATGTGTGTGAGTTTGTGGGGTGTGTGTGCACGTGTGCATGTGTATGTATGTGTGTGTATGTGTGTGTGTGCGTGTGCGTGTGTGTGTGCGTGTGTGTGATGTGTGCATTGTGCATGTGTGTGCATGTGTGTGCGCGTGCATGTGTGGTGTGTGTGAGCTTGTGCTGGGTGCGTGCATGTGCGTGTGGTGTGTGCACTGTGCATGTGTGTGCATGTGTGTGTGCGTGTATGCGTGTGTTAGCTTGTGGTGTGTGTGCATGCACGTGTGTGGTGTGTGCGTTGTGCATGCGTATGCGTGTGTGCTAGCTTGTGGTGTGTGTATGTGTGTGTGTGCATGTGCGTGCATGTATGTGTGCGTGTGTGCATTTGTGTGTATGCACATGTGTATGTGTGTGTTAGCTTGTGGTATGTGTGCATGCGTGTGTGTGCATGTGTGTATGCATGTGTGTGTGCGTGTGTGAAACATACAAAATACATGCACAGCGGCCAACGCAACAACGAGTTAGGGACACAGTAAGTCCACAAAACCACGACACGGTTGTGCATCTGCCTTCCCGTGCTTTTGGCTGGAACCGCGTCAGCGCTGTGCACCGAGCCAGGCAACCATGACTATGATACACGGATCACCAAAAAATCCTGTGCTGTGTTCTTTTGTATTTTGATCTTCACAGCCCATTTTTTCTCGCAAGACATGTCGTGATTTTTTCCAGTGCGACCAAACTAGAGACATAGGGTCTGAAGGATTGTTACGTTTCGTAACCATCTCCACAGACTGTCTCAATGGCATGACATAGAAGAAGTGAGTTACGGGTTTCAGAGGCAGCGTGAAGCTTAAGAAGGGAAGATGGAGGTCAGTGTTCGTCTTCCTAACAGACATTCTTCCAATCATTGAAATTAATACTTTTTCCGTAAGCGATCAATGCATCGACCCCGGGCAGTCTTCCTGTCATTAAACGGGCTAATCACGCCATCCGCACGGCTCCCAGCCAGCCCACTGCGGGCCCCCTTCGCCCCCTTCCGCTGGGTCCCTTCACGGAGCTCGTCATCGTGACTCGAGAGTTAAAGATCGTGCCTCTGACGCATGGCGGAGCCGGGGACGGCAGGAGTCTGAGAGCGCGCCGACTCGGCTGGGCCACTCGGAGCGGGGTGGACAGAGCGAGCACCCCCGGGCGTCGGAGCCCGGAGCCTCCTCCCTGCGTGTTTGCCCGCCCATGTGAAACCCACCCGCCGCCCGCCCATGCACACCCGTGCCCGTGAACTCCAGTGGGAGAGGAGGCTGCGATGGGTCACTTCCCAGTACACGGACCCTGCTCTCCTGGGGCTCACAGGCACCGTGGTTAAGCATCTAAGATCCCACCGCCTTTCATTCAAAGTCGAGCACAGAAGTCGGGGAAAAACACAGCAAACGAAGCGGGGAGGTGAACGGCGCCGGCTTCCTGCCCGCGCGAGGTTTAAGGCAGCGCGGAGCTGCTGGACGATGGTGGATTTATAGTCCAAAAAAAAAAAGTGCTTCCTCCCTTTTTAATCATCCTCCCCCCACCCCTGAGTGTGTGTTTTCCAAAAATGACTCTCCTTGCGTTTTCTGGACCTCGGGAGGATTTATCGCCTCGGCTGGGAGAACGAGCTTCTGTCTGTGAGGTGACCGGGCGTGGGGTTGCTGTGTGTGTGACGCTGACGCTGCCACCCCCCCTGCCCCAGGGCACTCTGCCACATGCGGCTGTGTCTCTAAGTGTCTCTAAGTGAGACGCCCGCACTGCATCACCCACGTCTCTAAACATTTCCGTGTTCCCATTTTTTAATTGGAGAAGAAGTCAAATTTGGCTGCTTTAACAAAATAAAAAAAGGGCGTCGTAGTTATTTATATTTTAAGGAGGATGGTGCAGTGAGTGCTCTTTCTAAATCTAAAGAAAAGGGGGGAAAATGGCCCGAGCGTTTCGAGATAGACGGTTAAGGAGGGGAGCATTCGGAGTCTGGAGCAGTCCATTTATAAAAGCGCTGAGTTTTGTCTCTGTTCAATTGGATACTGACCGGACGAGAGCTGCAGGCGAGATAATTAAGTTTCCTCTGCTAATTTAGTTCTTTGTAGCATCTCCCAGCAATCTTTTTTAAGTGGCTCCTGCCCGGCTGTGTCACCTTCTATGCTGACGGGTCTGCCAAGGTGAGAGAGGCTGGCCCGGAGTCCCCGGGGAGCCGAGATGCTGCCTGCTGGGAGGGTGCTGCTCGGGGGGGGGTGTCCTCGGCAAGCTTGCTCTGTGTCACATGTCCCCACCCACCCACACTCATTACACTGTGATTCCAGGACAGGTGGCAATAGGAATCTGATTTATGAGGAGGATGCTAGAGAAAGTCTGTAGCGAATAACAGAGAAGAAAATTAATACATCACAGCTCTTTCCACAGACAGAAAGAGCCTTCTCTGTGAGGTGAGCCATTTAAACCACGGTCAGCCCACTCACGTCCCGGCAGCGAAACCCACTCCTCACTTAGATTTAAACGGACAGGCGACAGGCGTGTGGTCCACATGCCTCGCTCCCTCCCGCACAAGGGGGAGAGAGCCTGGTGCAGCTCCTGGGTGCTGGCCCTTGGGTGCTGAAGGACACCCACAGACGGGGAGAGAGTGGCCTCAAGCCTGCCTCCCAAGTGCCGTTTTGGAAATCAATGCGCCCGATGGTATTAAAAACGCCTCTGGGGAGAATGTCTTGTCGGTAAATATTCTGAGACCGATAATGCTTAATCAGGCGACCTTTGTTCGCTGGCCGTGGGTGCTGCTGCTCTGCTTTTACCCCGAGGGCACCTTCTCCCCGTCCTGCAATGTCACCCAGACTCCGGCTGGCACCAGCGCAGGATGTGCAGCCCCTCCCCTGCCTCCCCCATGCAGGGGGCATTCTCTGAGACTGTCGTCACCCGCCCTCTCTCCGTCTACACACCTCCGTCTACGCGAGGAGCCACTTTCTGGCAGATTAGGAAGATGAAATGCAGACTCCGTGTTTCGACATCTCTCGCTGCCACGGGGACACATCCATCCGGACGGCCTCCTACGGGCCCGGGGTCCCCGTGCACACGGACGCATGTCTGTTCCCGCTGAACGAACCGGCACAGGAAGACCCAAGAGTCCCCACGACGTATCTACGGTGACGGAAATGATACATGACTAAAAGTATCCGAGAAGGAACCATGGTTGAAAAGCACGGTAAACACATCGTGGAGTATCATGGGGTTGTGAAATGAATGCACAGGAGAATAGTTACTGTGCATGGAGAAAGGTTACTGTGTATCCAGGTTCTGATTCAGCGCGTGTGCATCGTGTGCACTAAACCGTTAGGATATTATTTATCTGTGTGTTTAAATTTATGGAAAGGAAATCTGTTTACACAGCGTCAGTTTCTGGGGTCCCTTTTGGGTGTCAGGCCCGGTGGTCTGCTGTCCCCGCGTGGAAGGTGATACCTGCAGCAAACGCATGCTACGTCCTGCTGAACGAATGCACCACAGATGGTGGGGCGGGCGCTCAGCCCCAGACGGAAGCTGCGGTGACAGCCGCTCGAGCATGTTCAGATTTCTTGTTTCTGCTTCGTTCGTTACATGTTGCACATCGTTAAAAATGTGTCACTTGTATAAGTAGAAACAAAAAATAAATAAATGAAACGCACGTAGGCCTCTCTCAGAAGTGTCCCTGGTCCCGTCCCCTTCCCTCCGTGCTGGTCCGTGACCCGCTGACAAGAGTATTGTGTCGCCCTCCCCACGTCCGCGAGGGGTCCCGGGGGTCGCATGTGTCCACGCTCGGACACGACGGCAGAACTGCAGTCGCGGGAAGGGCCGGGAAGGGACCGCCGCGTCCCCGCCCCTGCCCCCGGCCCCGCCCCCGGCCCGCGCGCCCCTCGCTGTCCCTCAGACCCACGCGGGGACCGTGGAGAGGGAGCATGGGGGGCCAGGCTGGCTCCAGGGCTTGGTGCGTACAGCTCAGCGTCCTTGCCACCTACCCTGCGACTCTCTCGTCGCAGAATCTGCTGTCGTGGACGAGAGTCGTCCAGCAGTGTCCCCACCGTTCTCAGCTGGAGGGCGCTGGGCATCTGTGTGTGGGTCCCCCCGGCAGGGCCCGGGTCGTTAGGCTTGGTGGGGACGAGCCCCCCGAGCGGTGCGCGTGCGGGGAGGCAGCGAGCCGCGGGGGCGAGGGGTGCATGCGTGCGACAGCGCCGGACCCCACGGTCCCCCGCACTCCAGGGTTGCCGGAGGGAGACAGCGCCACCTGTGCCCGGTAACGAGCGATTTGTTTGGTGCATGCGGGGGACCCCACCGTTCAGAGAACCGTGGATGGGGCGCGAAACGAGGCTTCGGAGAGTCCAAATCCACCTGCGTGTTCCAACCTGAGGCCAGCTCTGCCGCTCTCGACCCCAGCACGAGAGCTGACCTTTGCAGGACACGATGAGGTCTCCTGGGCTCAGCGTCTCGAAAGGGCGGATAAATGCTCATCTCCCTATAACGGCTTCCGCGCGGTCCCTTAGCGGGAAAGCGCCGCCGGGCAGGGCCTCGCGCTGAGGCTGAGACGTTGGCTCGGGGGCCAGCAGATCTGAGTCTGGGCCCTGCCCAGACCTGGGGCGGGGGATGGGGGGGCGGGAGGGAGGACAGGCTGCTGCCCCCCGTGCCCGCTGCCTCATCTGTAACGCGGCCACGCTCAGAGCCGCTGTCTCAGGGAACGACCAAGAGTCACCCAGCGCGGTGGCTTCTGGAGAAGGTCCCCGGCGTCCGGCTTATATCCAGACCCCCTGCAAGGCCACAGGAAGCTCCTCACGCTCTCACCCGCAGGCGAGCAAAAGCGCGTTCAAACCAAGAGTCTCATTCAGGGGCGACCACGACCGATGCCACCGGAGCCATTTGAGAGGTGCAGACCTCTTACTGCTGCTCACGGCCGGGCTCCGAGATTTAATTACTAAAAGTATTCGGTGCACGCACACATCCTGCGGGTCACAGACCCCTCTGGGACACGTTCTCACAGGACAATAGTGTCGAGAATGTATGACATTAAAGCAGAGCAAAGGGGAGCACGCGTTCGAGAGACGTGACATAGGCTTACTCACAGGACACCCGGCCCCGGGTTGAGACGGCGGTGAGTCACACTCTGACTCCTGTGAGCGCTGGGGCTGCGACACGGGGACCCGGGGCCCGGAGGGGCGCCTCCCCGTGGCCCGCGGCTGGCTGTTAAGTACAGCACAGGGCCGGGCTGCGGCTTCGCCCTTATTACGGGAGGTAATGAGGCCTTAAATTGGGGGAAATTTAGATACTATGGTATTTTATGGGTATAACTTCCCAAAACGATTGCCGAGGAAGCTATTAGATGGGTAATTCATCAGCACGAGAGACGACGGAATCGGTGGGATTAAAAATAACCCTTGTTCCTAAAAATTGGTCCCACCGCCTTCCCACGGGGCCGGGGTGGCCGCTGCCTGGCCGGCCCACCTGAGTCTCGGGCCCGAGTCCTTCTGTGTCACACCAGCCACGTGCCGGTCCACGCTCCCACATCCCCCTCTGACTGGAGTGCGGGGAGCTGGCGCTCGGCGTCCTGTGGACGCCACACCGTGGCTGGCGAGGTGACGGCCGTGAACCCAGCCACCTTCCGACATCACGCACGCTGATGGCCACACGACTGGACGGTCCCCGCGCCACACAGGCCACCCCCGGGGGCTCACGTTGGAACGGAGAGGGAGCATTCCCTGATCCCGCCCCCTCGCCGGCCCCTCCCCCACCCCTCCCACCTGGCACCGCCCCCTTGTTCTCTGCATCTGTCAATCTGTTTCCCTCTTATCCATCCATTTCGTTTGCCTTTCAGATCCCACCTCTGGGTGAAATCATGGCACGTGTCTCCCTGTTGGACTTATTTTACTTAACAAAACACTCCGAGGTCCATCCATGATACGTGTCCCGTTCCCTTCCTGGCTGAGTGACAGGCTGCGGTGTGTCTGCACCGCAGTGAACGTGGGGGGTGGGGTATCTTTTCAGATGCGTGTTTTGAATTTCTTCAGGCAAACGCCCAGAAGTGAGGCGGCTGGAGCATATAAGAGTTGTTTTTAATTTGGGGGGGGACCCTCTGAATGGTTTTCCGCAGTGGCTGCACCGACCTGCAGTCCCACCCACAAGCACGAAGACACTCGATGTTACTCATCATCGGGGAGATGCAGACCGACCCCCGTGAGATGCCACCTCACCCCCGGCAGAATGCCATCGCCCGCAGGACAACACATGACAGGTGTCAGCGAAGATGCAGGATGAGGGACCTCGCATGTCTTCACACACTTGTCCCCCCTGGCTTGTCCCTCTGTCCACCCTGTGGTCTGCATCATCGTCTTGCGTCCCCGAGAGGCTCGACGTGGCTGTCGCAGCTGGGCTGAAGCGCTGTCACGGGGCCCGTGCCCGTGGGGCGCCCTCTCTGCTCTCGCCGGTCACGGTGACACGTGCCACAGACCCGTGCCACCTCCGTCCCTGCGAGGACCCCTGGAGCCCAGTCTCAGCCTGTCTGCGGCTCCGTGAGGGAGCTTGTTGTATGGACGCAAATGCCCGTGAATTTATTTCAACTTTTCATGATCAAAAGTCAGACTCCAGGCCATCAGTCGAAAATCACAGCTGGAGGATGCTCTAGCTCGGCGGTATTCTAGAATTTTCTTTGGAGGAAGCAGCCATAGGTGAGGCAGGCCGGCTCCTGGCTGCGTGGGGAGTGAGGGGTCGGGCAGCCACGGTGAGGGCGGGATGTGGGTGAAACCCCCAGGCCGCGGGGGCCCCTCCAAGCCCCTCGTGGGTCTGGTGGAAACAGAGAGGGGGTGTGGTGACGCTTCCTGCCAGCGAGCTGGCGGGTCAGGGAGGCGGGCAGGAGAGAGACCCAGAGGTGCCTCGCACGGGGACGGGGGACGCAGAACGCGGAGGGAGCCCGGATGGGGGGACAGAAAACGCGTGTGGGCGCCGCGGAGACATCTCATGGGCCAGGAGGACGCCCAGCCTATCCACGGGGACTCGGGGTACACCGTGGGAAAACGCCCCAGGCGCCTTGTGCAAAACGAGAGCGAAGGACCCGCACCCCGAGCTCCCGGGCCGGGAGCGTCCTGGGCCTCACGGTTATGTACGGGAATCAGGGATCAAAAACGTGAAAATAAGAAGTAAAACGATGGGGACTGTCGCAGCGACGGCTGGCCGCTGGCTGGCCAGGACGAGGCTGGTGTGACGGGCGGGGCAGGTCAGCGGGACCCAGGCCGGGCCCCGCTCCGCAGCCTGGAAACCCAGGACGCGCCGCGGGGGCGCGCTCCTTGCTGAGTCTCGGTCCTTGTGCCAGAAGCTGGCCCTGGACGCGAGGTCCCGACTCTACCTGCAGCACAGGCGCCCCGGCCACCCCCCACCGGATGCTGCCCCCGAGGGGCACAGGTGGGCGGGCACAGGTACTGGCAGGTGGGCACACGTGGGCACAGGCAGGCGGCACAGGTACTAGCAGGTGGGCACACATGGGCACAGGCAGGCGGCACAGGTACTAGCAGGTGGGCACACATGGGCACAGGCAGGCGGCACAGGTACTGGCAGGTGGGCACACATGGGCACAGGCAGGCGGCACAGGTACTGGCAGGTGGGCACACATGGGCACAGGCAGGCGGCACGGGCGCGGCCGGCGTGGGGGCCGCTTTGCGCCCCGCCCATGCTGCCCCCAGGGTGTCGTGTGCGTCTCGGGGGCGCCCGCCTCCGCAAACCCGGCCCGGCCCGGGGGGTCCACGTGTAGCTCCTAATCCTCTAACGCTCTTTCTAGGGCTCCGCATCCGCCGCCCGGACTCCCACGGTCCCTTCCTCCGAAACCGAGCGGGTGTAGACTCACAGGCGCAGCCGAGTTCGGACGCGTGGCCGCGGCTCGGCTCTCCCGCCTGGCGCGGGCTCGCTCAGCTCTGCGTGCTGCTCCGCGTCCTTAATGGCTCGCTCCGCACTGATTTGTGTTTAAAGAGCAAAACCCTCTTCAAACAAGCACCACTCAGCGCAATTTCCCTAAGAGGCCACTTGTGGGCCCGCGGCGCGGGCCCCGCGTGGGGGGTGACAGCGCCGAAGCGAGGGTGTGCGGGAGACCGCGGTTAAAACACGGGGAGCTGGGATGCCGCTCCCCGCGCCCGTGGAACCCGCGATTTCCTTTATTTTTTCTTTTTTTCCCAGAAAGAAAGGGGATACCGCGGCAGGGGGACAGGAAGATGCCTGCGCACCAAATAAAATGAATACTCGCTGCGAAAAACACGTCAAAATGTGACGGTGCCTGCGATCCTTTAAAAAATAGGAGGTGATAAGTTGAAAATGTCAGGTAATTGGCAGACAGATAGAAAGTTAAACTGTGTCCTCAGCGAAGAAAATTAACCAGCAGCTGCCAGCAGGGACCCCAAGGTCATGTGAATGCCAGAAGCGAGCGGAGCGCAATCATTCAGGCGGAGGCGGGGCCGCGGCCGGCCGGGCCCCTCCCGGCGCGGCCCCTCCCGGCGCGTCCCCGGCTCTCTCAGGAGCTGCCCCGAACCGCCGCCAACACGTGTTCGCTTCCAAAAATTACACAGAGTGTGTGATGTATCACCCATCGCACGACAAAAACCCACCGCGAATTAAATCAGCCCTTTGTGGAGGGCGCTCCCCGGCCGTACGTATCAAATCCTCATAAATGACATTGAAGTTATAATCTGCAGGCCCCGGCCTCGGCCGCCTCCGATGAGGCTGCACCGCGCGGGTCGATCAATACTTACTATTCATTTTTGAAATTATCTCCACATTGATCCCTGAACAAGCACGGGCAACGCGGAGGCACAGCGCCTTTAATACAATAATTATATCAAGCTTTACAGGCTCATCCTCCCAGCCAATAAAAGCTGTCAGCTGGCGGAGACAGTGACAACCCCATAATCCATCACAACCCTGTTCTCTGACCTGTGGGCTACTGGGCTTCCAGGAGCCACGGTAAACACGCCCGGCGAGGGGGTGCGGGCTGCGGGCTGAACAAAGGCTGCGGCGGGCCGCGGCCGGCGCGGGCCCCGCGGGGCCGGCGTCCTCCCCGTGGCCCTCGGCGGAAGCAGCGGAGGCGCGTCTGCGCGGCCGTTGGCCCATCGCGATTCGCCGAGGAAGAGCGCAGCGCGCCACGGCCCCGCTTTCCTGTCTCGGCCTTTCTTTGATTTGCCGGGTTGAGGTGCCATGTGAGGATATGAGGCCAGCCCGCAGGGATCCGAGGGGGACAGGCCCGCAGCACAGGGGCGGGGGCGTCCACAGAGAGGGGGACAGGTCAGCGGCCGTGGCACTGCGTCTCAGAGCACACACACACACACACGCACGCACACACATGGAGACACACAAAGAAACACAAACACACCCTATGACCAGGCCACCCCAAACAAGCCCCATGTCTGATCTCGGAAGCTAAGCAGGGTCGGGCCTGGTTAGTCCTTGGATGGGAGGCCAGCTAGGATGACTTGGGTGTTGCAGGTTAAGAAAAAAAAAAAGGAACACAAATATAGACACACACACACACTGAGACACACACACACACACACACACACACACACCGAGAGACACACACACCCAGACGTGCATACACATGCAGGGACACTCAAACAAAATTACACACGGTCTATATTACCATGAATTACAACGTTTCATGGCTGAATTTGTTCAATAGGCCATTACATTTACCCTTGCTTAGGAAAATAGGAAAAAAGTGAACGGAGTGTACCTGGACGCTTTCTATTAGTGCGATTTCCTGTTAATTTTCTGTTTCTCTCTCTTATAACTCAGTCACGACGTGACCAATGGCTCTGTGCTCCCAGAGCACTGGACAGGTGGCTGGGGGCGGTGACGTCCCCAAGAGGGCGGCCGGGACGTGGGCGTGCTTGCACTGCGGGGCAGCTGGGGACACAGACGGGCAGCTGGGGACACAAACGGGCAGCTGGGGACACGGACGGGCAGCTGGGGACACGGACGGGCGCCACAGACAGAAGCAAGTCTCGCTGAGCTGACACCCACATCCGTACAGGGGTACGAAGGGCCCCCGGCCTTGTCACTTCGCCGACATCTGCCGAATGAAGGAAGGGACATCTCAGCCCCGGGGATGGCGCTCGCACCCGCGTGCCTCGCCCGTGCACACCGGGTAGTGGAAACACACGAGAGAAACCGACACTGCAGCCGTGTCTGAGTCCCACGGCTCAGCGGTGTGGAGCGTCCTGACCATGGGGGACCCAGAGACTGTGCCTGGGATGGCAGCAGGTGGACAGCAGGGCGGGGTCCCCCGTGGTTCCCAGGTGTGGGGGGAGGGGGTAGGCCCCTTGGAAGGAGGACGTAGAGTCAGCGGCAGGGATTCGGGGAAGACGGGGCTCCAGGCTGGCCGGGCGGGAACGGGGTCGGTTAGAGGGCGTCTTTTCTAGGGGACCTTGCGGGCTGGGAGGAGGCATCCGGAAACTGGGAACTTCCCGGCTGATCAGAAACTGGACCCTATCCGTATAAGGTGGCTCTGCCGTTGCGTCTGAGTTAGAGCCTCGTCCAAATGTAAACGTCAGAAACTCACTCCTTAGGTGGCGATGTCGTAACAGATACAGTTCATCGTGACAGTTCTTCCTGACCATTAACTCTCGGAGCAACCCCCACGGTTGGGGAAGCCACTAGAACACCAGGACGACGCGGGGCGGTTTCACGGTTCTGTCTCTGGCATGGGGCGGCCACAGGCCGGCGGGAATTACGGGCGGCGGAGCGGGAGGCGGAGCAAACCGGGCGGTGCCCGGAGCCGGGCGGTGAGCGCCCCGTGGGGTTTGGGCGTTGCTGGGGCGCAGCCTGGAGGCGCTTCCGCCCCCTCCCCCCGCCCGGCGCTGTCTTCCAGGCCCCGTCCCCCACCCCCAGAGTCCCTCACGCACGTCGCGGCCCGTCCCCCAGCCGTGGACAGCGCGCGCCCGCAGAGACGCGGCCCCGTGGGACACGTGTGACATTCTCCGGGCCGTGGGGCGCCGCGTCTTGTACTTTTATTTAATTGCTTTCGACTCCCGACAATGGGGAGGTAGTGAGCTGTGCAGCGGCGGCGGCGGCGGCCCGCGCGGCAGACGATGTAGCTATTATCTCGTGCGCGCCGGGGTCGCTGACCTGCCGGCCCGAGCAGCGCGAGCGTGGGGGACCCCGTGCGATTCAATCTCCGCGCAGATAAAGGAGACGCAACGCAATGCCGGGGGTGGGGGACGAGCCTCGCGGGAAGGGAGGGCCTGTCCCCGAGGAGTGTCCTCGCCTCGCCGGGCCACGCCAGGCGCACCCGCTGACGCGCGTCACTGGAGCCAGGCCCGGGACAGGCGGCCGGGCCGGCGCCGAGCAGCTGTGACTCAGCCCGGCTCCCGCGCTCGGCACCGCCCGTGTCAGCTCCCGTCCCAGCCCCAGCGCCCGGGCCAGTGGCATCTGCGTCCCACCCCATGCAAGAGCACCTGGGTCCCTGCCCTTCCTCTCTGTCTGTCTGTCTGTCTGTCTGTCTGTCTCCCCTGTGAACAGGAGGGTTTTAAGAGGCTGAGATTATTTATTCCTACTCCCTGAGTTTTGTCTCTCACAATCCACTATGAAAAGTGTAGCAGGCAGAGGGAGATTCGGCTGTTTTACCTCCTTAAAAAAATCATTTTAATAAATGAACTCACCCTCTGGAGGTGTGTCCTCGACCGGTGTTTGCTCTGCGTGATGTCGGTCACCTGGACGCGTTTTTGAGGGCCGAGAACACCTGTAGGCCGTTGTTTTAGGATGAAAGACAGATGTTTCCATGACAGACTGCAGCACGCGCTCGGGCGTGCGTGTCACCGTGTCGTCGTTCTCCGCCCACCCAGAAAGATCACCAAATTGTAAGGAGATGGGTCACGACTTAACTGGAACATTTTCTCAATTTTTTTTATATAGAAGTGCAATTATTCTAAACAGGAAACGTGGTGCATTTGTTAGTTTTCATATCATTTCATTCTGAAAATGAATGGTTTCCATCTCACTAACGCTCGCCCGCCCCGCAGTGTGTCCGCCGAGCCACATCGCCTGGGCCACCCCACCGCGCCGGCCACCATCCCGGCGGTTTCCAGCTTCCTTCAGACCAAGCCTCCCTCGCGTCCCTGCGGCCCACGGCTGAAGTTACAGGGTGACAGGTGTGGGCAGGTGCGCATCGCGCGCGCCTGCGCAAAGCCGTGGGAAACGCGGACGTGCGTCGCCACGTCACCGCCACGCGAACCCCCAGCTGGAGCTGATGCGGGGTCCCCACGCTGGATGGCACTCCACGTTTGGGAAGCTGCGCTTCGGCGGCTGTTGGGTGGGAGGGCGAGTGTCGGTCGCCCCAGGGCGCGTGGGACAGGACGCGCGGGTGGCGCATCTGTGCAGCCCAGCCCGCGGCCATCGGACTGCGGCCGGAGTCCGCTGTCCCCTTCGTGGCGTGTATTATGGTTTCGAGCAGCTCCAAAGTTGTTACAACGTAAATACCGGCGAAGATGTTTGTATCCAACGGCATCAAACTGTTATTTATTTGCATTTGTTTTATTTATCTAGTTTTAGTTTTAGCTTTTGTCTGGGGGCGCTTTGAAAAATCGCCAAGACAGGTAGAGCCCTTTGGACTGAGACAGCCAGGCCCAGGGGTTCCCGCCCGCAGCGACACGCGGATCCCGGCCTCCCACGACGCGCCAGCCGTCAGCGGCCACGCCGTGCGCCCCCGTGAGCGTTTTGACACTCACTCTGCATGTGTGGTCGGTGGGAGTCCTCCGTCGACAGATAAACGAGTAAACAGGGGTGTGACGACCCGGGCGCGCGTAAGGAACGGCACGAGGACACACACCTGTGCCGCAATTTGTCCCCGCTAGCGGGAGGGGCGCGTGCTCCGTGGATCAGGTCGTGGGTCGTCGCGTGAGGTGCAGATGACGAGAAGTGGCATTTCCAGCTCCACCTCGGCCCTCCGCGGATGAGGGGCAGACGGGACAGTGTCCCCTTAGGCTCCCCCGCGTGTGATGCCTGCGTTTAGTAGCGAAGAGAGATTTAACCCGATGTGCTGCACACGCGCCGCTCGGGGCCTCGGGCCGCTAAGAAACGCGTTAATCACACATGCGAGCGGCTCAAGCTTTAAGTCGTCCCCGTGGCCCGCGCCCGGGCAGGTCCCCGGACTAATTAGGAGCGGTCAGGAGCCCCTCGGCGCGGAGGCGGCGCCGTGCGTCACGCGAAGCCCAATCTGGCCTCAAACCTCCAGCATCGTTGCCACCTGCAGCGTTGACGCGGGAGCCAGTCGGGGCGTCCGAGCCGAGCATGGTCAGGAAGCCAGCGGGGACGCACGGGTCCTGCCATGCACCGGGCTTCGCCGTGGCATTCATTAAAATGGGACAGTTTCCCCAGTGTAGCCTGTTTTAAAGAGTCCAGATCTCATGGGGTTTTCTATGAGAATAATAAAGCATAATACTCTGAATATACAATCAGACCAATATTATTATTCGCCGCTATTAAGGAAAATGATGCAAACCATCTCCTGTCATCTCACATTAACCGGAGGGATGCTGTGGTCCCCTCGAGCTGGATCTGAAACGTTTCTGAGCGCCCCGCGGCTGAGCAGACGAGGTGGGTGAGGGAAGCTGTGGGCGAGCCGCTCCCCAGGCTGCGCAGAAACGCTGAACCCCGAACCCGCGGCGGGGGGAGGGCAGCCCCGCCCCAAGGAGGACCACGCCCGCGGGAATCGGCGAAGAGCCCCCTAACTTTTACCCCCTGTCCGTGGGAACAGTTAAGGTAAACGAGGAGAAGCATATGGAAATTGGGGCAGGGACGATGTGTCTGCACCTTGCAACTGTATCTATCACAAGCCGCCCACTTTATTTCTGTTTACATGGTGATAAAACTCACGTGAGATACAATCCCCGTGAGGGGCATGTGGTGTAGTCACAGAGTCACACAGCCATCACCCCATCTCTAGTTCCAGAACCTTCTTTCCTGCTCTAAAAAAAAAAAACCTAGACCCATTAACCAACTTACCTGTGTTTAGAATTTTTCTTAGGGCAAATAGGGTTTATTTACAAAGGGCTCAGATGCCTCGAATGACAAGCCATGTTATCAAACGGTTCTGCTACGCTCATTCGCTTAATGATTTTAGATTTGAGCGTGGGACGCGGTTAGTTTTAATATTGTACTGAGAATAAGGTCACCATCAGAGGACATTAGTGATCTTTGCTTTTTATGGACTTACGTGATTGGGATAAGATGATCTATCGCTGACAACAGAGCTTAAATGTGTCTGGGAAGCCAGCAGCAATACACCAGGCTTAAAATGCAATATTACAGGCTGCTTAGCAGCTAAAGAGGGTTTACGCTGAAGAATGCTGGATGTAATTTCTTTGAAAAAAAATTTATAAGCAAAAGGATTGAATTTAATCTAATATCACCACCAAAGCTCGCTGCAATCTCATGCAGCATTTGGGGGGTACCTAGGGCCGGGGGGAAGATCCTGAATTAGCATAGCATACAAATCAGCTTTTGATTTTTATCAGATTATCTGCATTACTGGCTAATGCTGATGTATTCAGTAACATGCAATAAGCACTCTCAAGCATCATATTTCTGCGGTGTCAAATATCCTCAAAGCACACTTTAATTGTGCTAACAAGATGAAGCATGCTATTTTTGCATGAATAATATTATCAGTATTACATCAAATCTCTTCATTTATTATCACTAATGCTACTTAAAAGAGATGTTAATAGAGTAATTCATCCTCGCACCGTGACCTTGGTCAGGGGTACATGATGGTTCTTATTCATTATGCTGAGCTAAGAGGGGGCTTCCGTTACAACATCGCTCCATTTATATTCTGAAAAACGCTCCAGGGACGCGTCCTTCTGATGCATTAGGGTTTCGTCTAAATCACAATATTTGAAGAGGAGCGGGGCTGGCAGATCTCTGTAAATGAGCCCCCCCGACCTTCCCCCGTGCACGCCTGCCTCTCGTGGACGCGTGGATGAGGGGCTAGGTCCTGGCGACCTCGTGGAAACTCACAGTTACCCGCGCGCTTGCGCGGTGGACGCGGGGATTTGCATGAGCTTCGGAGGCCACGCCCCCTCATGCAGGTGCGGTGAGCCTGCCTCTGAGCTCGGGGGATGGGGAGGCTGTGGTCTCTGGCTATTCCCACCCAAGGGGTGTGTGTGCGTGTGTGCATGTGTGCGCGCACGCACGTGCGTAAATTAGCTGTCGGAGATGCACGTGATAAGATATGCGTGCTAAGAACTAAGTTCCCATCCTTTTGTAAAATCAACCCCAAATCAATCTATCATTGAGTATATCACGAAATTCTATCATTTACTATATCAGCGCAATTAATGTCTTTGAAAGGACAATATATTTATACCCATTAATTGGACTGGTCATTGTTTTAATACAATGCAGTTCCTTAAAGGCACTTTCTCAATGCCCGGAGACAGCGTAATGGACTGCACCATTTCAGTCTGTAGCTTCTCAGAGCAGAAGGTATTGTCGGGGCACATGACGAATGCAAATCTTCATTTCAGTGCTAAGAGAAAGAGGTTGCTTCTCTTTATGTTGCAGAGAATTAAATCAAATCTAACAAATCGAGTGTCATAGCAAAGCCACTTACCCAAAAGATAGTTGTGAAAGTTCATAGTAGATGCATAACCAGTGCATTAGCAGCTCACGAGTCGAGCGTGCGAGGTGTGGGAAAGGGAGAGGGACAAGGGAGAGAATTTATGGCGCTCGGGAATAAAGCTCTGTGCTTGGCTCGGACGCTAAAACGGGTTAGTGGCCGTGCAGGTGGGGGCGGCCCTGGCGGTTTCGCTGGTGTCGCTGTTGCTGGGGGGGTGGTTATGGTGTTGGGAATATCGGTGCTGGTGCTCTTACTGGCCGTGGTGTTTGTGCTGGTGGTGATGGTGTGGTCGTTGGCGGTGACCACGGTGGTGGTGGCTATAAAGGCTGAGGGACGAAGAGGGAGAAGTGGCCCTTCCCACTGGCTAAGAAAGGACGGGGCCGAGCGCTGTGTGTCCGGCTGTCTCTAGCGAGCCTCCCGCCTTTTCCGCAAACTCTCTGCAAACTCTCTCCGGTGGCAACAACGGGTTTTGGCAGGGAAAGCGTGACAATCTGTGACTATCCTGTTTTATTTACCTCCCTCCGAATCCTCCGTGAACGAGAGAGTGAAATGAGAACATCCAAACCCAAATTGTGGATATTGTCATTCTTTATTTGTACACACATTTGATGGATGACAGTGAGAAAGAAAACACGTATTACAAACACGGAATCAAAGAATGAATGATCAGAATGCTGATCTAAAACTCATGGCGATAACTGATATTTCTATAGCATTAACAGGCAATATTTTAAAATCAATATTTAATCAAGTCTTTCTGTCTTTTAAAGCATACACTACATTATCGAAGGCACGACACTATGAAAAATAGATAAAACCTTTTGTACTAAAATCACACACTCTGAGCATCCCCTCTTTGGCCCTGGCCACAGATGAAGAGGAGAAACGTCATCATTTTACTCTTTCTTGGTCTTTGGGACAAAAGATCCTAGAGCCCCAGGGTCAGCACTGACACAAATGAAACGAAGGTGCACGTCACCGGCCATTTGAAATGGCACTAGAGTTCTCGCCAGACACATCGGCGTGTTCCGAGCTGTGTGTCGCACCACCCAAAACACGGAGGTGGGTCGTTCAACCGAATTTCGGTCCCCTTTCTCATGAAACAGTTCATCTATCTATCATCTATCATTTATCTATCTATCATCTGTCTATCATCTCTCATCTCTCATCTCTATCACCTGTCGTCTGTCTGTCTACCTTCTACCATCCAGCTATCTATCACCTGTCCCCTCTCTCTCTCCACTCTGCAGTAAGACGGACTGGGAGGCCAGCCCTGCCAGCTTGACCCCCTGCACCCCGGGCTCTTCAGGCAGAGCCTGGCACCCGTGGGTGTCGGTGCCCACCGTGGAAGGCGCGAGGTGGGCAGCGCCTCTCCTGGCGGGGCACAGAAGCGCGCGCTCAGACGTGGTGCAGCCTCTCAGCCTCGACGCGCGTGCTGTGTCGCGCGTCCAGCTTTCCTGGAGCTGTGCGTGCGTGCGGGCCGTGCAGGGGGCGCTGGGTGGAGGAAAGGCCGGCATGGCCTGAGAGGGCCCCGGACACAGCACAGCTCACCTGCGTCCAGAGCATCAGGTGTGACAGACAGAGGGGCTCGCGCCAACGCGAGGCGACCAGGGTCGCGCGCGGAGCGGGGACCACAGTGTTCCCAGCGCTCTCCTGCGCTCCGCGTCCAGTGCTTTCCATGCGAAGCTCTAACTGTCCGGGACCGTTTCTGCGCTGGCGGATCCGAGGCCGCCCCCCGACGCAGCGACACAGGCGTCACCGCCACGCACGGCCATGCGTGGCCAGGACGAAGGCGTCGCGGCGCGAGGCGCGGGTCCCTGCGTGTCCGCCGCCGGCCGATGCGCCGTGACTGATGGCCGGGCGCTGACGTGATTTAGTGGTCTCTGGTTATTTCAATTTACTCTTTTTGCGTTTTTAATTAGTCAATGAATCCCTCATGGTCCGATGATTAATTGCACAATGATTGACTGCAGGCCCTTCCTCTCCCATTTGTGCAAAGCGCAGAACCCGGAGAAGCGTTCGGAGCGCGGGCTGACATTATAAATTAGAGCGTCCCGTTCAGGTGGTGTCAGCACTTCCATTATAAACTCCCATGGTCAAGGTGCTGAAAACTAAGCTGCGAAAATTCATTCTCAGGTGGCAGCTGGGGACGGTGTCCACCGGGCAGCAAATCGGACACTTTCCTTGGCCATCATGAGAACGATCAAGCAGATAGAGTCGGCAGTGCGCCCGTCTCAACTCCTGCTGTCAGATAAAAAGAAAGAATGAAGCAAAGCGACATACTTCTCTTTGCAGCGATGGCTCTAAGGTGAACCCTGAAAAGATGTGAATTTGGGGTGCAGTTGACGTGTGCGTCCTGTCTGTCTTTGATGGAGCTCGCTTCTAGGACAGATGTGGTCTAGGACACCCGGGAGGTAGACAGACCCCGGCGTCTGCGTGTGCCGTGCCCTCTGCCGTCAGCACCCCAGGCCAGGGTGGCCCGGCTGTGACAGGGTGGCCCGGCTGTGACACAGTTGGCAAACCCGCATCGGTGCGTCGTTATGAACTAAAGTCCATACCCTTTTCCCGATTGCCTTGGATTTTACTTCAACGCCTCCTCCTGTGTCACCGAGTCGTCTTAGGTTCCCGGCGGCTGTGACACCTTCTCGCTGTCCCCTCGTTTTGATGGCAGGTCCGTTTTGAGCGTCACTGCTCAGACGCAGGGCAGGGTGTTTCATTTGATGATATCACACGGTCTCGATTGACCTGGCTTTGTCATGAGCCTGAAATCGCTTAGCTTTGGCACTCCAACTGTAAACGCCGCCTGGGCCATTCCCGGTCTCATGCGTTTTGTGTGGATTTTAGCTCCAGCTTGCTCACGGCTACAACACGTCTGCTGGGATTTGGGCTGGGAATGAGCTGAATTTATAAACTGATTTGAGGAGAAGCAGCATCTCAAGCTACCGGCTTTTCTGAGGCATGGGCATAGTATAGCTCTGCTCGGAAATATTTTAACTGCGCTCAGCAGCTTCTTCGGTTTTCAGGCATCGCCTGTCTTTCGTGAAATCTATCCCTATGAATTTCTTATTTTTTCTTAATTTCTAATTAATTCTTCATCGGTAGGGCGTAGAAATCCAACAGACTCTTGTCTACTCATTGTTGATCCTGCAACTTTACTAAAATCGTGTGTCACTCCCAGCTGGTTTCTGGTAGATTCCACGGGGATGTCTGCGTGGATGGCTGTGCTGTCCTCAAAATTTCCCTTACAGCTCCCTGAGTGGACACTTTCATATTTTTCTTGCCTAGAATCTTCAGTAAACTGCTGAATACAAGTGATGAGTGTGGACTCGTCTCCTGAACAGAGTTATTTTAAATGTCTCTCCTGATTATTACTTTATTAGTTAGATTTGTTTAATGTTCTTCTATCTGCTGGGATCTTACTGTGTTGCACTGGTACAGTGAGCTTTGTGACTTTATCTACATTTTCATCTGAATAAACTTGCTTTTTTGTCCCAATTGCTTATAATCTGGGTTGTGCAAATCCCCTGAAGGTTATAATTGGCCAGGCATCAAGTATCATGATATTATTTCAACTTGGTAAGTAGAATGAACTCAGATGCCCGATCCACGAGCAACGCAGGTCCACGGTTCCGAGTTCTCAGAACCCCTTGCTTGCTTCTCACCCACAGCCCGGAAGGAACAAGAAGCAGTCTGGTCTCTCGGAGTCAGCTGGTGTGCTTCCTCTGGTCCACACTTCCACTGAAGTTAGAACCTTTTGAGGACTCTGGCAAAAGCAATTGCCTCGGTTCCAACTTCCCATCTAGGTAAGCTGGAGACTCCACCCTCTCTGTCTTCACAGGTAAGGGCACCTGAGTGATCACCACCTCCAGCATCACCTCCATCATCACCTCCATCATCACCAGCATCATCACCTCCATCATCACCTCCCCCATCACCTCCATCATCACCTCCCACATCTCTATGACCTCATGACACCTTCTCCATCACTACCACTACCACCGTCGCCATCAAGGGGCCCAGACCAGCTCTCCCACTGACAGTTCGGCTTCTTTCTCCTTTGCTGACACCTGCACAGTCTCCTTTATTCTCATGAGGTCTGCATCGCAGCTAACATAATGACCCCCAGCATTTGCTCTAACCTTTCTAGAGGTCTGTAGTCCGGATATGTTTATGTTATCTTAGTTCAGCAGATTGTTGAAGATGTAAGGAATTGTCTTTTGCATGGTGGACATTTCCCTGGCTCGTGAGGCCTGCCAGCTGCTGCCAGCCTCCTGCGATGTTCCACTGGTAGCTGGCATTCGATAAATATTGAATGACAAGTAATCAATTCTGCAGATGTGTCATGTATAAATGACCTTATCTAATTTCCTTCAAGTTTTTGTTCTAGTAATTCCATCTGGGCAAAATGATGCCTCTTTTATTGTGTTTGGGGTTTTCTTTCGAAACCTATTATCAATGTGATGGCTTCTATCCGCTATTTGTTCTGTCCATATTATTTTTACTGTGTAAGTGTAACGAAGTGGAATGTTTCCTATCGAAGTTTGCTAAAGATCTAGTGACACAAAGTCACTACCTTTGCTTGGAACAGACCCTGATGTGACACACCTGGCATTCCATGAAAATACTTCTAAGAAAGAGCGATGCCATAATTTTATCACTGTGAGGGAGGGGGCCAATTTTCTCCTCTTCAAGTTCAGCTGGAAGTTCATTCGGTCAGGCTGATGCTCATTTCCTCAACCTATATTCCTCTTAGAAACATTGAAAGAAAGAGGAAGATTTTATACAGGGAAGAAGAGAGACAGGCAGGCACCTAAGGTGAGAAAGGAAATTAAAATTAAATGAAGAGAAAAAGAGAGACAGAAAGAGACAGAGACAAAGACAGAGAGACAGAGACGGAGAGAAGAGAGAGACACCCATTTTGCAGGAGCATAACCGGATGCATTTTGAAGAGTCCAGTAGTTCAATGCATCTTGTAATGAGTATTTTGAAAGACAAAGAATCCTTTTCTCAGCTGACTACTTGGACCTTAATTAATATATGCATTTAACTTTTTTTTATATTGTGTAGTAGGGTCTCTTGAAGTGGATAGCGATTACATTGTTATTTCTGAGTTTTCTTTTATTCGTGAATACTCGTTCATATGTCTCGCCAAGGCTGATACAAATTGTCTTTGCATTTCACTGCTAAATGTAAAAATGTGAACTATCTATAACAAGTCGATGCTTTCACTGGACATGTCAAATATGGTGCATACGTGTCTGTACATACACTGTGTATATGCCATATATAGAAAATAAATAAGATTTTATTTCAAAGGGTTATGATGTTATTATTTTTATTTTTCTCAAACACCTGTCTTTATTATTTTAATTTTGAAAAAAAAATGGCTTTTAATGTTGTCTGGGAGGCCACATCAGACTGTTTGATCAGCCAAATAATTAGCCGAGGGAAAATACATTAAAATAAACAGCACGTGATCATTAAAACGTAAAATACTAACTAGGAGGTTGGTCCCCCAGCCTGAGTGGGTGCGCTGACGGAAATCAATGCCGCGGATGGGGAGCAAACCCCCGGGGGTCGGGGAGGAGGGCGCTGCCACCCAGGGGGCCTCTGCAGAGGGGCCTGGCCGCCTGGTTGGGCTGTCTCCCCCTTACCTCCCCCCCCCCCAGGGGCCGGTCGGGAAAGGAGAGGGCTGTCACTCTGAGAGCATCTCTGCCACCACCAAGGGACCCTCGCTGAGCCTGGTGGCGCTGGTTCACTCCGTCCCCTCTCCACTTGTCCGAGCGACTCGTCGCCCTTCTGAACGCACATAAAATTATTCCGGAAAGCGCATGTGACTGGGTAAAACAGCAAAGCCGGGAAAAACAACGTGATCCGGGCATCCAAACAGGTCGCATTGCGGGCTCCCTCCCTGGGGCCCAGCTCAGGACACTCATCTGCGCGGGCGGCCGGGGTGGGGACCGCGACCGGCACGTGGGCTGTTGATGTCGCAGCCTCGCTCTCTTCCGGATGCTCTTGACACGAGCGTGGGAGGTCACAGCCGGAGTCAGGGGGCAGGGGTCAAGGGTCAGGGGTCGTGGACGGCTTGGGGACCCCCGCACTGGTGCCGCCCCTGGAGGGGGTGCGTTTCTCCCACCCCCACCCCGGCCCCCTCCTACACGCACCTACCCCCGAAGAGCCGGCTGCACGTTGGCGCCTTTCTGTCGCACTCAGAAACAGGTTGTTTATTACCTGTCTGTTTGTCAAAATCCAGGAGCCGAAAAAATTTACTGCCGGAGGAAGAAGAAAGAAAATGACCGCGCCGCGGCCCCCCGCGCCACGGGCGCGATCGATGCGCGGGGTGGCGGCGACGGGCTCGCCGGCCACCTCTGCCGAGGACGCGCGCGCGGGGCCGGGCGCACCCAGCCAGGAGCGCCCAGCAAGGGGCCCCGCCTCGTGGGCGGCCCACCTCTCGCCTTGCCCCCCAGCCAGCTGGAGGCTAACCAGACTGATAACCCTCAACCGGCACAGGACAGACCCAACGATTTTCCCATCAAGCAGCCTGATGGACTGCGCGCCGTCCACCAATCCCTTTCCAAGATCGATTCTCTCCTAAATGAGCCTTCCCCGCTTTGTACCATGAGCAATAATTAAAAAAGCAGCGCATTGATTTTAACTAATATTATGAAGGCCTGGATGTGCACATGCCTACAAAATAGCGGGCTTCGCCCATCTTTCATTGTGGGACAAAGGGTCGGGATTAGCTGGGGGAAGAGACGTGTCTGCCGGGGGGACGTGTCAAACCTGGAGCCCGCTCTGTTTTATGATAAACCTCCCGTCCGCGCCCGTGAGCTTTATCCCCCCTCGGTTTTCAACAAAGTCAGTGAGAACATTCTAAAGCCAGAGGACAGTATGAGAGATCAGGGGGAATGTCTCTCAAAAATGCTTCATTCTCTTGTATATACATCCCACTTGGAAAAAAAATCACTTCCATGCTATAGAACGCATTCCAAAGCGAATCGTTTATGACTGGGTGTCTGGTGCATGCTCTGGTACCCAACGCGAAAGGCCAACTCCCCTTTTAAGATGGTTTATCTTATCACAGTCCTGCCTAGGGTGGGAAGTGACTCCACACGAAAGGACCCGTGAAGAGGAAGGGCGTGAGGAGGGCCTGCCTCGTCTCCAAACACCAGAAGCCCATCTATCTGCTCGAGGACGCGGTGGAATTGCCATTAACCGCGAAGCTGAAGAAATTAGGTTTTCTTTGTAGGAATGCCCAAGCGAGCTCAGCTGGTGTGTTCTCTACTCTCCCTCTTTCCCTCCCAGGGCGGCTGAAGGTCTGCCTCAGTGTGCAAAGTTCCGGCCTGATCTTCCAGCCTCCTTGGAGCCCCGCCTCGTCCCCTTGGAGTGTACCCTCTGACGTCGGCCTGAGGACACCACAGGACACCACGTGGGCGAGACACGCAGCATCGGCAGATGGTCAACTACACTGAGAGGTCCACTGATTTGAGAAAGCATGCTGTCGGCAAAACCATTGGCATATTATTTGAAAACGGCCAAAAATATCAAAACATAACTGAGAATGTATAAGAACGTAGCACAGCAAGCTTCAGACGCTTTGTCCCCAGGATATGGCAACATCCACTATGACACGTGTGGACCTGGCACCCACGTCCCGGCCGGCCCCTGCCCTCACGTGGCAAGGAAACCAAGGTCTGGTCATCTAGGCTCCCCGGGTTTGCCTTGGATGGGAGGTGGCTCGGGGCAGACGTTAGAAGAAATGATGGGCTGTGACTTTTTAGAACCTCAGTTTGGGCGACAGCTCTGTGTGCACGTACACACAGACACATACGGTGTGACGTTCACTGCCCGTGACCTTCGAGCCTCTTCTGTTGGCACCGACTGAAAATCACCGACTTATTGACTTCACAACATCACAGCTCTGAAGTTGACACGACTGAAGCGTCTTTACCCATTTATTGTTGTCGATTTTTTTCCTTATACCACAGAGAGAATAGTCCAACCTAGTTCTGGAGTAATTGTTTTGAGAAAAAACCAAACCAAACCAAAACAAAACAAAACCCAAGATAAATCCTTTTATCACACCATACAGAAAAAATAACTCCAAGTAAATTGACATGTCGAATGCACCCCCATACATAAACATGCGTCCCCATAGGAAGTGTAGCTGAATATCTCTGTAATGTTGGGACGAAGATGTTTGAAATCATGAGGCGACAGAGAAACACGCATTCGGCCCATCCAGAGGGTCTGCGACCTTACAGGTGTCTGTCAAGCACTAAATAAACACCAGCTCTTCCTACGAGGGAAGCTGCTTACTCTCTCTGTGCGGTTAAGAGTCTGTCCCTGGCCGGGGGAGGGACAGACAGGGCCGGGTGGGGACAGACAGGGGCTCCGGGGCTGGATCCTTTTGCCCAACTCACTCCATCGCCTTGAGGGATTCTCAGCCCCGCCCCTCGTACATACCCAGGAGGGGACATTTGTGTTTGGGGGCCTGTGACAAAGTGTGAAAACCTTTCTCTTCTGCGTCTTGTTTTCCTGAAGCTTAATCGGTTAAGTTTCTGGGAAGCAAAAGGTGTGTATTGTGAGTCATAGCGCCATTCGTAAGAAATTAACTCAAAAAGCGTATGTAAAACGTCAAAAGAAATTATCACGGCACGTTAGAAAATATCTACTTAAAAAACAAGAATGTAAAGAAGGAAGAGAAAAAAGGTATGGGGCGTCTGGCCGTGACCTTCGGGAGTTCCAGACGTGGTTCCAGAATCAGCACAGGTGTCAGGAGAAATTGAAGGCGCCCTGCGTGGGAAGACGTCGCGCTCACTGTCCCCGTCGGCTCATGGGCGCGGCGAGTGCAGGGTCACTGCCTGCCGCGCGCGGGACGCCCAGTGAGTTTCCCATGGTGCAGCGCGGGGAGGGGGCCTGCGCGCCGTGGGTGGGGGGGGTCTCAGAATCTCGGCTGGGAGAGAATAAGTCGTCAGCACGCAGCCCTCGCTTTCCAGGTGAGCGTCCCAGGTGTTTGAAGGTGGCCTGTCCAAATGTCCCCTGCTTGGTGGCCTGTCCGGCTGACCTCTGTGCGGGCCTGAGGCTTCTGCGTCCGCAGCCCCGCCCTCCCGCTCCGTTCCTCCCAGAAGCCAAGCACGCTGGCATCTAAATGCTCACTTATTTTCTATCTGTTGAAGGCAGAAGGCAAGGGCCGGACGTGATGGGAGATGCGGTGAGCCAATGAGAGGAGCAGCAGGGAGCCCCGGGCTGCATCTCGTCCCAAACTCGGGGGCTACAGCAGGCTTTCAGGCCGGAATCAAAGATCCTAATTATAGCACCCGAAGGAGTGTGTGGCTCCGTTCCAAAAAAATCAATATTTGGAAGTTCGCTTAAAAAAGAAGGAACAAAACGAACACGGCTGAAGTGATGATACGTGCAGAAAGTATACAGTATCCATAACGAAATGGGATGGCTACGGTCTGGGGCGAACGTTACGATGAGAAGATGCGTGTAAGTGGACACGGCTGCCATTTGTCACGCAGCTGCTCCCAGCAGCCCAGAGGACGTGGTGACCAGGAATAGATGAATCAAAACTGGACAACTTGTAGGAGTGATTTAATCACGCATTCTGAGAAGCCTCGCTGAGCAAAGACACATCGCGTTCCGAGTGGAGGGTGCCGCAGAAAATTTTCTGTCTAGGTGTTCACCACCTGCCAATTAATTTTCCTTAATTACCAAAGAATTAGAAACACGTAGGAGATGCTAATACTACAATAGTATTTTCAAATCGATATACAAGGAAATTCATAAAATACAATAAACATATAGTTTGCGGACTATTAAAATTTGAGAAAACAGTTTCATGGGGTTTTTTGCTTTTTGTGTGTGTGTGTTTTTTTTTTTCATGGAGAATTCTGTTTTCGGTGAAAATTCTGCTTTTGTGACAGGACACATTTTTAACCCAGGACAAGTCCCACTTGTCACTGTTGCTAATTGTGAGCTGTCAGCCCCTAAGATCTGCTTCTTTATAAAAGTTTGCCCGGAATGTTATGAAGCTGAGCAGAACTGTCTGGAATTGGCGATATTCTGGGTTATTTTTAATGACACACATGGCAGTTTTCTATAGTTCGACCTGATAAAACCACACGATATTCAAGTAAATATATTGAATGCCACCCAAAGGTGTAGGGCGTCCGTGATGTACTCGCCCTACACCTTTCCACGTATGAATGTAGACAGAGCCTGTTGAATTTTTACCACGCAAACGTGAATTTAGCTGCTACAGTTCTCTACATTAACATTTGGATATTACAGGTCTGGCAGGTGTGCGTGGCTGTCCAGTGAGCTGTGGCCGACGCGGATCGTCCTGTGGTCAGCGGAAGAGCCTGGGTCGCCCAGTCCCCGCCGCGCTGACCCTGGACGGAGGCGGAGACGCGCCCGAGGCTCACGCGTCACCGCAGCCAAGCCCGGGGCGAGGACCCTGACGTGGGCCCCGAAGTTTAACGCCCCGTTCGCCGAATCACGCACCGTGCGCTCGGATGCTCTTCTGGGCTTTGGGGCAGAAACCGCAGCTGCGCCACGCGAACGCCTCGTAAGGTGCGGCCCCAACCACGTGCGCCAGGTGGACGGTCCCGCCCCGCCCCGCTCAGCGCGGACGCCGCGACGCCTGGTCCGTTTTCAGGACACGGGCTTCATTGTGGGGGTGCTGGCTGTTTTCACAAGTGTGGAACTGCGTGTGTGTGTGTGTGTGTGTGTGTGTGGACATGACTGAGCCCCGAGCTGAGACAGCCACCGGCGGTCCGGGCAGGTAGGCGGATCCATTATCTGAAGTGCAAGAAACAAATGAGCTTCTCTTCTCGGGGCTGGCGACAGGTGACATCAAGGCGCAGTGGGCGGAGTCCAGCCTCTGTCAAGATGTATTTGATAATTAGTCATATGCGGATAAATTATCCATTGCACTCAAGACCCAACATTTCGCATAATCACTCAAGATGTCCCCGTGGCTGCAAACGGCCACGCAGTGGCTTATGAAACACGGGCCCAGACTCCTTTGTCATTGCCGGCGTGACATAGTTGCCATTATCATAAAATGCAATCTCACCCCAAGACCCTTGCTTTTAAGCCATAACCTTGGAAAACGGGTATCCTGTTATTATGCCAAAAATGTCCTTCTCTCGTTTGCTAATGAATAATCTTTGACAAGCTGATTAGAATGTTGAATCTATGCCATCTAGTTCCAAAAGTGACATTTTGATATATGACCAGAGAGATAGAGAGATGGATAGATAATCACCCTGAAGAGAAAAGACACTAAGAGTCAACTGTGGCCACATGTGTTATTTATTTGCAAAATGTAACATAAAATGAAACCATTGGACATAGATTAGCAACTGTTAATTCTTTAATATAAAGGCAAAGTCGAAAGAGATACTTAGTTAAATACTCTGTGCGACTTCATTTGTATTCTAAAGGGCGTTCAAATCTCATATTCCAGCGCTGTCCTTCATTTACGAAGATGGCATCCATCGGCTATTATGTAATACCTGGGGGACCCAAGGTAGGGTGAACAAGCCAGAAATTATCCTTGCCTGTATAGGACTTTTATTCTAGAGAAAACGGAATCTATTGTTCATTTATTTATTCTATCATTTGATTTCCTCCGCTATCTTTTATTTCCCTCATAAATTTCTCTCTTATTTCCTCACTGTCCTGCCCTTCATTTTTATAACAGCATCTGAAGTGGGCACTCAAAATAAACAGGTGTTGTAGCAAAGGCACAGTGGGGGCCAGCGGCGTGGGGTGCAGTGGGCCACACCCCAGGGTCAGCGCGGCTGAGTTACCCTGGGCCCGAGAGCGGGAGCGTGTCCTGTGAGGTCTCGATGTGCGGCTCAAAGGCACAGAGATAAAGGTTTCCCTTTCCTACCGATCTTTATAGGGAAAATAAAGGGTTTTTAATTCAGGGATTCCTGTTTGAATTCTAATCTATCACTTCGTGGATTCCAGGCCTTCCTCCCCGTCTCATTCGTGCTAGTTCTTTGCACAAACGAAGGACAGTTGTTAAAGTACCACCTACGTAGTGTCTTATACGAAGTAACCCCCCAGGGGGGCAGAGTTCGCTTTTAGAGTTACGTTACCAGAACTCAAAGTTTGAATTCCCTTTCAACTGACCACGGCAGCCGGCCTCTGCTGAACGGAGCCGCTGACCAGCCCGGGCGCCGCCTTCCCACCTCTGAGCGGTAGCCGCGTGCAGCTGCGTGCTCGGGGCTCAGCGACCGCTCCAGGGCCAGTGGCCAGCGTGTCACTGACCAGCCAGCAGAGTCACGTGAGCGTGAGGGGCGTCCTTTTTAAGACGAAAATGGGTTCTGGGGAGGGAATACTGAAAATAAAAGAGAACCAACTTAAGACTCCGAACTTGAATATAAATGCTGATATACTAGGGTTTTAAACTATTATTTTTAATTTTTTATTTTTTAATTCTTTTAGATGTAAGTATAGCTGATGTGCAATGTTGCATTAGTCTCAGATGTCATGTATTTATATACCTTACAAGGTGGCGACCACGCTGAGCCTAGCCACCTGTCACCGTGCAAACGTATCACCGGACCAATGACTGCGACCCCCTCCCCTTCTTACACCTACCGCCCCCTCCCCGCGGCCATCAGTCTGATGTTCCTCGAGTCTGCTTTTCTTCCATTCCATGCGGTATTATTCACAATAGCCAAGGTATGGAACAACCTAGGTGTCCATAGCAGACAGCTGGGTACAGAAGATACGGCGCATGTATACAGTGGACTGTGACTCAGCCAGAGAGAGGAGTGGGATCTTGCCAATGGTGACCCCGTGGATGGACCGAGAGGGTATCACGCTGAGTAGAATAAGTCAGACAGGGAAAGACAAATAAACATCGTATGCTTTTACTTATATGTGGCATCTAAAAAGTAAACCACAGTTTTTAAGTTACCAATGTATGCTATTCAGTACTTGGTGTTGGTTCATTGTTGTCACAGAATGCTCTTGGACAAAGTCTCACGTAAGATGGAAAATCTGTCCGTATGGCCGGCTCCCCCGGTCATCCCAGGGTCTGGGGGCCGGTGGGCGCTGGTTGCTGGGAGGTGTGCTCGCTGGTTCAGGGGGAGTCACGAGCCCGCGGACGCCACGGGCTCACGGCGTGAGTGTTTGTGCCACGCTCACTGGCAGCTCCCCCGGGAGGAGCGAGCATCCGGGGAACCAGGGAGCTCGTGGAGGCCGGCACCCCGCCCCCCAACCCGCCCCCGGGCGGTGGCCTCCCCTCCCCCTTGCCCGGCTCTCATAAGCCTCAGCCTATGCTCTGCCTTTCGATGGGCATGAAATTACATCAAGGTCATTTTTAATAACTGTCAATAGCTGGAGAGCAGCGGTGAGTTTTATTGACGCGGCCGCGGGGAGCGCGGGGAGCGCGGGGAGCGCGGGGAGCCATCAGGAGCGCGCGCAGCCTGGGAACACCGTCCCCCGGGACACGGTCGTTATTGATACCAGTAAATTAGTATCGATAGAAATTTGATGAGCGCAGAGCGACCACAGTGGCTCACGCCCGCGTCCTCGGAGGTCGCCCGAACGCGCGCGCTCATCGTCTGCGCCCAACTCCGGCCTTTCTCTCCTTGTTCTTCGGAGAAAGCGGGAGAAACCAGCTCTGCGTCACGCGGAGGCCGCCGCCTGCGCCCACGCGGACGCCCCGAACGAAGCGAAGTGGCCCACGCGTCACGTGTTGTCATCTCCGCTGCTAGAAGTGTTCCTTCCCCTCCAAATCCTTCTCCATCTCTCTCTGAAATTCGAATGCCCGTGCAGAGAGGACGTCGGGATGGCCGCGTGGCCTTTCTCGAGAAGGACAGGCCTGGGATGGCCGAGTGGCCTCCTGCAGGGGCTCCGGGCCGGTCTCCCCAGGAACACCCCGGAGCTGCTGGACCCCTCGGCCAGGCCCGCACCTCCGCCCGCACCCGGGACGCTGCCTCCCGGGGCGGCCCAGACCCCGCGCGTGTTAGAAACAGGGGAACAGCAGCAAACCCGGGGGGGTGGCAGCTTTAGAGAAACCCCAGGAAGCTGAGGTAGCGGCGCCGGCCTAAATGTCACCCCCGAAAGGAGTTAGATCGCGGAGGCCGCGCGTCTGTGGCTGCACGGAAGCGCTGCCGCGTCCGTGGGCCGCGGGTGACGTCTACGCGGCGTGAGTTACACCGCGGCGCGGATGCGAACCCGGAGGTCTCTTCTGTAGCAAAGGTGAGAATGACGGAATGAGACTGAGGAGCGTCCGTTCCAACGCTAACGCGCAGAGCTAGTCAATCAGGGAGGGCATCGGCGTCCTCGCCATTAGGCCTGTGTTCCTAATTCTGTACATTCAGAGCGAGATAAGATACTCAGGGTGAGCAAATGCTTGCACGGCCCGCCGCGGTCGCGGGGAGCCGGCTCGCGAGCGCAGTGCTGGCCCCCGTGGTCGTCTGCCCCCCCGGGCGATGCCCGCCCCTGCCCCGCACGGTGGGAGCGGGCGCTGCACCCCCGCGGGCCGCCCGACTGCGCTGGGAGCCAACCCTGACGGAACTTACCCGTCAGCCCCCCGCCCCCCTGCCCCTGCCCGCACCCCGTTCGTTGGCTGTTGGTAACCGTGTCCCCACCAACTGCAGGCTTGGGGTTCGTGTTCGTCCTGGCACCCTCCCTCTTTTGCTCTGTACGGTCCTCATCCAATTCTCGCCGCCCACCTGTGTGTCCCCGAGCGCCCCCCAGAGACAAATCCACAGGGGTCTGGGCAACGTCCCGGGGGATCACTCGGAGGCCCCTGTTTAAAAATACCTCCCTTTCCGGCAACTGTGGGGCACAGGTAAAACTCTGCTCGTGGGGGGGGCATGCTTCACGCGGGCACCCCCGCTTCCGTGGTCTCGGGAACAGACAGACAAACACCCCCAGCTGAGCTCAGGGGCCTGGAGGAGCAGAGGGAGTCCCCGGGGGACCCCGGCCCAAGGTCTGCACAGACAAACGGGGCGCCGGGCCGACTTGCCTGTGTGGCCCCAGGGGGAGTGCAGGAATGGGGAGCCGGAGAGTGAACAGCCGGGAGGTGCTCAGCTGGGAGGCCCGTGGTGTCCCCCGGGGGCACAGCCGTCCACAACCCGCTTCTGCATTATTACCTTCGAGGGCCAGACCCGCAAAGGGGACGCCTGCAGCGCGACTTCCCCGCACGAGGACATGAAGAGAAACGACTGTGCGGGATCGCGAAGCTGAAGTCACAGCCCTGCACATTTCTGCACGGGTGTCCGACAAGCAGCGCGCGCCACGGGGTCCCGGAGGACTGGCTCCGGCAGGAGAATCCCAGCGCGCCCAATCCTCATGAATGCACGAATCAGAAAACAGAAACCCGCACTCACCGGAGCCCAAGGACCGACCTCAAGAGCCACGCCTCCAGCGTCCCCTCCTGCAGACGGTCGGAGACCTTGTCCCTCATCGTCAGGGAGAAGGATTCCATCGCGGGGGGGCAGGAGGGCTTGTACCTCTGTCCTATCTCCCGGCCCCTCCGGGAAAGTATTCCAGAGCTGCACTTTTAAATACCTTTACGTGATGAAATCAATGTTCATGTTTCTCGAAACTCTTCGCGAGCAAAATGTAATGACAACCCTACTACAAACGGATGGAGAAAGTGTGGTCAGAGGAGGAGCAAGTTAAAACCCTCCCTCATCTGACGGATGCCCTAAGAGAAATGTTCTGTTCTAACAACTTTAACGCCTTCATAGTTCACTGTTAATATGAAGAGTAAAAAAAAAAAAAAAAAAGTAAAAAGAAAAATTAAAAAAAAAAACCACTGGCGACTCAATATCTAATACCGATTTCTTAAAGTGGGTTCGATCATATGGAATATGAAAACAATTTGTTTTGCCACAGCGTTTAGCATATTCCTCATTAAAAAGAGAATATTGTGAATAATAAATTTCAAATTATTTCCTCATACATGTCCATATGCGTAATAAATGGGCATTTTAGTTCCTATCTAATTATCTAGATTGGTGCCGGATTTTTTTTTTTAAATGCCAGTTTTAATTGCAAAAGTGCTGCCGGCTTCAGATTTTAATTGCGATTCACAAATGGTTGGACTGGCAGTGCTCCATGACAAAGGAAAAATCATTTTAATAGCAGAAGTGCTGCCTCGCTGCAGATTTCAATTTCATTTTACAAGATCCTGGGTCATTCGGCGTCATTACAGGGGATGGAATGGCTGGCGAGGAGCGCCCGCCTGAGCTGGGTCACAGATTCGCGGGCGGCCCGCGCTCTCCGAGGCCACCCTGAGCGCGGCACCCATCTCAACCCGGGAGACACGCAGAGGTCGCAGCCGCCCTCACAGCCCAGCTGCCCCGGGGGGAAGCTCCGGCCTGTCCGCGCACTTGGCGAGCTCTGGGCCGTCCTTCACGGATGCCACACATCCGTGAGCGACTTCGGTCTTGTCATCGCTGGGACAGAGGCCAACAGGCGGTTCTCACAGGAACGCTGCTCCCCGGGAACCCTGCGCGCCCCACGCACTCTGCGCCCAGGCCCGCGCTGCACCCTGGGGAGGCCCTTTAGCTCCCCTCGTCACGTGACAGGTGAAGATGCTGTCAGGTGCCGTCAAGGAGACGCAGCATCTTTGGCCGGGTTGTCTACTGATAACGGCGCAGACTCAGAATAACGTGGAGCAGACGTGGCGAAAAGCGACGGAAGACAACATTACCCGACTGGGACTCCGAACCGAGTCTCCAGCCCCTGGAAGCGAGGCCACGTCACCCCCCGCCCCCACCCGCATCCTTGGTCCTACCACAGCGTCTCACCCTGTAGGACCGCCCGGCCCAGAGTGGCCGCCCACCCGCCCGCCCCGGCCCTTGCGCAGCCTGGGCGCACCGTGGCCATCCAGGGCAGCGCGCGTGGCTGACGCGCGCTGGAGGAACCCACCCGCTCTGCGCGCGGCGGCGTCAACCGCGCAGGTGACCAGGCACGGCCGCGGAATCCGCTCCGAGCACATTCCGAATGGCCTTGAAGACTATGTTCTGAGCTGCATTAAGCTTCAGAAGATGCTATTATCTCAGAGAAGTCTTAGGCTTACAGCAGATGGAGAGGGAGGCACAGAGCCCGCCACAGCCCGGCCCCTCACGCGCGGGCCGCACCACCCGCACCACCAGCGTGGAGCGCGTCTCGCAGCCGCGGGCCTACGCTGGCGCGTCATCGTCACTCGCGGCTCAGTGACTGCGCTGCGGCTCACCGCCGCCGTTGGCTCCGGGTCCGTCCAGTGTGTGAGGACACGCATCCATCCATCCTCGCGGTGTCGCGCGGGGTGTTCTCACCGCCCTGACCTCCTCCCTGCTCTGCCCGTTCAGCCCCCACGCCTCGCCCCTGGACACCGCCGAGCTCTCAACTGTCTCCTTAATTTCCCCTTAGATGCGTTTTTAAATTTCTATTTTTAGAGTTGTATCCATTTTTTTCACTACCTATTTTATTTTTACTATTTAGTAAAAGTAAATGATAAACAAAATGGCATCTATCACAATACACAAATTCGTATATATGCACACTATATTCACACATAGGCACATTATTCATAAATATAATACATAATATGTAATATAATACATAATAAAATAGATATCATTACATATTTATATATATATGTGCATTCTTTATGCATTTTTATATATACACAAAAACACATATGTACTCCATTAGCTCATACTGTTATAGAGTTAAAATATTTGTAGGGATATAAGAATACATTTTTCTAATATTCACAAATTCATTGGACATTAAGAAGGGAATAAAACTTTTACACATTCTAGATGAGGCGGAGATGAAGGTTAACTCTCTCCGTATGCCATCGCCAGCTTCTCTTTCTATTTTGAATAAATGGTGTTTTCACTCAGAAGGAAGCTTCTCTCCTTCTCAGAGCATCACACGTTTGCACACACATAAACGTGTACAGAGACACACGCGCGTGAACACAAGCCCAGCCGGGGCCTGCCCCGTGCACTCCACTCCCAGCTGCTCTGCTGTCTCTCCCCACCCACGAAGCGCCATCCTTATTCCTTGTGTATGACACGGATGTGACATTCGAAGTGCATCTTTCTTAAATTCATCTCAAGGCACTCTTAAAACAGAGTTAACAGTTAAACGGTTGCCACTTTGTGCATACAAAATAAGGCAGACTTGCGCCTCTGTCTACCACTACAAATATTTACTGAGGTTCAGAGGTTCACAGCCCGGAGGAGCCATGCGGTGTCCCACTGGGTCTGACGCCCAGCCCTGGCCCAGCCCCGGCTGGTGCCACCTCGGACAGCAGAGCGCTCGGTCCTCGCTCAGCCACGTGAAGCATTTCAAAGGGACTGAGCGTCTCCCGTGAAAACAGTCACGCCACGTCGTGTAAAACCCTAAATTCCAGAATTCAAGGCCCATGGCTTTCAGGATGCGGCAAACTCTGCAAACGTGTGACCTTCTGCCCAGCGAGGGCGTGACTCCGGGGCGACAGCTCGTAGCGTGTGAAAGGCCACCGCGGACGTCAGAGGAGGGACAAGAAGACACATAAACTGTGGTGAGAGCCACAGGCAGCGATCTGAGCGAGCTTTCCGTGATAAAACGGGAACTAGAATAGGACGTGGGCGAACCCCCTATGGCTGAGCATGAAAGGGGGGATGTAACCAGAAGTAAGGTGAGATGCACGGCCCCAGGTGTCTGCAGTAAAATCATCCTCTGTCGAGGAGAGAAGCCCCTCCGTCAAGGTCACTGTCACCACCACAGGCTGGAAAGAGACTGGGGACGGAGGTGACCCCAGGCCACAGCCCATTCTCAGAGACGCCACTCCTAAGTCATCTTTCCAGGCAGGCAGTGACGTCACCATCCGACTTGGAGAGATGCTGACCCCGGAGCGGTCCTCTGCAGATCTGAACGGCCGGGCACCTGGGAACCCGCCTGAGGCGCTGCCTGGCCGCCACCTCGGCCGCGCTGGGTCTCACGAGGGTTACAGTTCCAGGGGACGAGCGGGTCCTCTCACAGAAAGTCGCGGCTCGGATCCCACGCACAGCCCCCGCCTGGCGCCGGTGGCGGTTCCATGGACAGAGCGCCCACCAACCACGACCTGCGCGTGCCCGGGGTCGGCGGTTCATGCGCGTCCCGTCAGCCCAGACGGCCGTTTTCCACTGAAGGCCACAGGCTGCGCTCTGCGCTGGACACAGCCTGCATTTGCGGAGCCCTCAGGAGCCTCGCATCCCCCGGGCGGTCCCCTTGGTCGCTGCGATTGGCAGCGCCGGAAAGCACCACTCGGATAAAAAAGATGAAACATAAAAGTAAAAATTGTGTTATTTTACATTAGCTAAGAAACTTCTAAGGGACACTTAACAAGACAGGAGCCAGCACCAGGCGCGGGCACGCACACAGGTGTCACACACCGCGCGACCAAAGGGACCCCTTTCGTCTGGGGCACCTGGGCCTGAAGCACAAAATGCCGACACAGGGCCCACGCTATACAAAAAATAAATAAATAAAACAAACCAGGCTATCTCACATTTTAAAATAAATAACTGAAGATACTACATATCACACATAATTGAAGATAATATATATCACGCAGTTTATGGTTTTGAAGCAGAACGAGTGTTATCAGCTCATGTCAAAACCTGCAAAAGGGCCGCCTGGGCAGGTGGCCCCCCCATCAGTCAGTGATATCTGTGCATGGACAGTGTTTGTGAAGCCTGGACCTCCCGAGGCAGAGCCAAGGTGAAGTTCAGCAGACCCTGCTCGTAGTACAGGTGCCTCAGGATTCAGGGTCAGACTCTGGTAACCACAGCTTTGCATCTTACACACAGTACTGCGTGTGCTATTTCATTAGCTGTCATATTGTTTCACCGCACGACATGTGCCATGTTATCGCGGGTTGCAAACAGCCGTGAGTTTGCCGACTCTCTTAGTGATGCTGGCACAGGTCAGGTGATGGACGTGGTGCCCACTTTTCCCATAATTCTGAGCACTAAATGTCTGCTGCCTGAGAAAGAAACTGATGAAATTCTAGGCATTTTCTTTGAAAAGTTATCAAAGGGTAAATTCTCACTGTGGACCGCAGAAGGCCCTTTCGATTGCTAAATTTCTAAGATATGATTGAATAATAAAAAAAAAAAATTAGCGCCTCCTTACCATCTGGAATATGCGATCACATCAAACAGGTTTTAAAGGAATCCTTCCAATGACTTTTATTATGTTACCAAGAAAATTCTAGTGCATATCCTTCAGTTGTACGTGCATGTCTATTTCATCCGCTCGTTCAACCCATTTTACTTCAGGAGAAAGAAAAATGGCAAAAAATGGTACAGTAGAGTACAAATTTCTCAAATCACACGTGTATGTATACACACATATATGTACATCTATCTATAAATATATACATACCTCAACAAGTCTTTTTCAGAAGTAAATTTAGAGAATCAGTCGTCAAAGGCCCCCAATAAAAATCTGACTACAGATCAATCAAAGCCATCACCTCCCTCCATCCCCGCTCCCCCGGGAGCAGACAGGTGATGGCCGCTCCGTGTGGATGAGCTGTTCTCTCCCTATTGAGGGACCGGTACCATTTGCGACAGCCACCCCCCACCCACCCCAAACCAAGAGCTGCACTTTATTCACTTGAGGCGATTCAAATATTGGCTTCGATCACTTGGCCTGGGGAGCAAAGACGAGGTGCAGCGCCTTCCCAGGCGCCGGGGACCCCTGCCCACCAGCCCCCCCTGCACCCCAGTTCCGGCGCCTCGGGGGGGGGCTGCGCTGCCACCTAGTGGCCGCCGCGGCTCCGTCCCGCGCGCGCGTCCCCGCCGTGCGCCCCGCGGGCCTTCCTCTCCGAGAAGTGCCACCGCCGGTCGGGGCCCGGGGTGCGCCAGGAACGCCTCTGGGGGCAGGGCCCAGCACGTGGCGACACTCGGGCAGAGAACGGGGCGGTCTTCACGCATGCCCGCCGCGCTGGGCCTGCGGGCACGGAGGTGGCCCGCGCGACGCGGCCTCGCCTGCTGGCAATGGCCGGGATCAGGGAGGTGCGCGGGGCGCGGGGCCGGAGCGAGCAGGGCCCCGCCCGCCGTCCCCGCCGCCCCCATCCGCGTCCCCGCCGCCCCCATCCCCGTCCCCGCCGCCCCGCCGCGCCAGGTACCTGCGCTCACCCAGCGCCAGCCAAATGCTTTTTGGATCTGAAAATGGAAGAGAGAAAAACGCTTGAAGGTGCAATATTAAAAAGAAAAAAAAAAATTGAAGAGAGAATTAGCTACTCAGAGAGCGCTATAAAAAACATTTTATTCAAATGTGCCAGCACCTATAAAACATGTTTGGAAAACAGAATATCAGATGACAAAACTTCCCTGATTTAGACAGTTCCCTGATTTAAACCGGTTCAGGTTCCAGGTTTGGGATAACACGCAGGAAACGCTTTTTTTTTTGTCCATCTAGAGTAACAAGTAATACAGTACAGGTGTCCACATTGTTTGAAAATACATAGTCGCAATAAAACCGAACCCGGTTTGCAAAAACACGAAAAATATGCAAACTAGCATACAATCTGGTACCTTGCAAATGATAGGAAAAAAAAAAACTCCACAATATTGGGATTGACTTTCCCAATTTCAAACCCATGGAGTTATTTTAGGGTCACCCAAGATGGATGAAGGAGCTTCAAACACAATGGTCTTCTTAAAAAAAAAAAATTTAAAAAACTCGCAACAAAATGCACTAAGCATTAACTTAAGCTATATTCTTCAGCATGCCCTCACACGCGTAAACAAAGAATATAAATATTCGTAAGGACTCACATAAACAGAAACATCCTGCAAAGAAACCACCACCCATCTCCTCTAGAATGATTATTGCAAATACTGTTTAAAAGATAAAGCGTATTCCTTTCCCTTTACACCAGGCTGTATCCAACCCTAGGGAAAATCGACCCAGTTTTTAAAGGTGCCCCTAAAACATTTTTATATGTAACCAAGGCTTTTTGTGATGGTAATGGAGAGGACGGGTTACTTGTCTCACTAATTCCATAATAACAGCTCTAGCCACGACTTTCTGGAAAATGGAACCCTCCTATTATTTCCCAAAGCTGTCAGCAGCATCTGATTTGCTCTCCACGGGGACAACTGTGTGTGTGCACATTGGAGAAGGTGTCCTTGCACGCCTGTGTGACAGCAGGAGCTGCTGTGTATTCTTACACGCGTGTATATCTTCTTTTTTCTTTTCCTAGATATATTTTCACAGGTCAGAGTCACTCACTGACCTCCTTAGTCAGCGTAAAGGCGTCTGTCTGCCTTGGTGGGGACTGCACCTGGCTGGGGGACCGGAGTCGGGGACGAGCTCCAGCCGAGGCTGCCCCTGGCAGGCTGGGAGGGAGGAGACCAGCCAGGAGAGATGCTGAAGTAAATGCAAATCAGAGACAGCATGACCTTCTGGGGGAACCACCACGCGGCCCTCACTTTCCCTGTGTGCCTTCTTCTCGCCAAACAGATTTAG